>JAHLSL010000175.1:1449657-1504568 GCA_025920805.1 Petroica traversi | reverse complement strand
ATAGATAGATAGATAGATAGATAGATAGATAGATAGATAGATAGATAACACACACTTGGAATGTTTTCAATAAAAGACTATAAGAATTCAAAAAGCTGATACTGCCAGTTGCACTCTTGTCAAACATAAGGTTAAATTAAACTTTCTGAAAGATTTCAGGACTGCCATCTGTCAGACTCTGACATAAAGCCAGAACAGAACAATGCATAAAATTTGTTTTATTATTTAATTCTATTTCCTTCAGTCCCGTAAAAATCAGCTTAACCAAGTAGAAAGAATGGATATCATAAGACATAGACATATGTTGGCATCAAATAAAAAGTTTACCTAACGAGTTGCATAATTTTTTTAAACTGTTGAGCAAATAGACCTTAACTTTGATAGAGACAAAGCATTTGGTATGTAATGAAATTCATTCCTGTTTCAGCAGTATATGCAAAGCAGCAGAATGATCTAGAACTTTGCTATGAATCACAATCATTTACAAGCATGGGATCAGTGCTGCTGTTAGACCTCTTTCTCTCCCCCTGTCCAGCAATACGCCTTTAGCAGTAAGGTGTGCTCCCCTGCTGAAAGAACATTTCTGATGCCAGCAACCCAGAAGTCCCAAGGGAAAGCAAAAGGGAACAAGATTATCTAGAACAGGATGAGGCCACTCAATACATACAGAGGATCTCAGTAAAAGGAAAACGAGATTATTCCCTAGAAGTAGAGTGTCCTAAACTCTTTAGCCACAGGATCATGTTCCTTCATCAGATCAAGCTGCCCTTCGTGGCAAGTTGCAAGTCTGTGATTTATATATCTGTTCAAGACAAAGCACAGTGAAGTTAGAAACCAATCATCACCTCTAAAAACATATATAATAAACTATGAAACCTATTTGAGGTCATGAGTTTATCAAGTCATGAGTAAATCAAGTAATATCCTTGGGAAAGGTATTTTCATGCCTGGTCATACTTAAGAAGAATATAAGTTTTCCCACACAAATGCTATATTTACTTAGTTCCATTATCTCCCTAATCTTGCACTACCCTGTACTTTATGTATTTCTCTCCTATGAACAGCCAATTACTTAGCCTAATTTTTCCAACTTCTGAATTGAAACATATATGACAGCAAAACAGAAGCAGAAGGCATAAGCAGAGCCTAGTCTAGATTAAATTAATATTAGTCTTTCAATCTACCTAAGAGACAAAAGCTGCATCACTCTGCAGGCTGCTGGCTTGGGGTTGATTGCTCTAAGTCTCTCAGACTTTCATGCCCTGGATGGAACTTCTCAGTGGTACCACAAACACACAAGCTGCTGATGGCAGAAATTGAGTCAAAGACCAAATTTTTAGTTCTTTGGGCATCAAAGGAAACAGAAGTACTGAACTTTGAGAGCTGCATTTATCAGAACTGTTATGTATCAGGTAGGGTAAATGTTTGCTGTGTCTCCTGCTACCTCCATTCTTTGTTTGAAATGGAGTACTGAATATTTTTTTTTATCCAAGATACAGGATTCAGGAAAGGAACTGCTGGCTCTTGATGCTAACAGTGTGATCCGTTCCTGAAATAGTAAAACAAACAAACAAACAAACAACCCACCACTGAATCACAGTCCCTTTTTCTTTTGTTTCTGATCAAGTTCATACTGTCTTTTGATTGTAGTCCTCTATGGGTACTTTCTTCTAGAGAGCACAGCACTCTTTTACTTCTACCAAAATTGTATTGTGTAGTGTTTAGAGACACCCTTTGTCCTTAGTATCAGGAGGAAAAGACAAGGCAATCCTTCATCTCTGTAGGATTGCCATGAAAAAAAAAAAAGCCAAAATTAAGAATCAGCATGACTGTAGAAAACCTGAAAAACACAAAAGAACTGATACCTACCTCATCAGAGCTATTTCATTGATATTAGTGTGTGTTTTACTATCATTTTACTGGTTGCTACAATTCCAAGCAATACACCTTATTTTCCTTGGTAACTTTCTTACCCTTATTCAATGAAGCTTAAAAACTTTGACTTGTTAATGAATAAATAACTGCTAAAGGGAATATAAGATGTCCTTCCTGTAAATTATTTTTATTAGGCATAGATTCATTTATTTGTACCTCAGATTTGCTGCTTGGGTGTACTGTTGTGTGTAAATCAGGTAAGCATGACTTTTCAATTGTGAAGTCATAAATTACTCAAAAGTATTTTAAACTAAATTAAATCTTAATATAAGTGTCTATATTGGCACTTACAGGCTTAAGAACCCTGTGTTGGGTTGTGCAGTTGGGTCTTTCAAGTAAAAAAAATACACTAATTTTCAAAGCAACAATTGTGAGGTTTTTACTTTTAATTTGTATTAGCTTTTATATCACTGTATTGGAATATGTTTAAACAACTTACATACAAATGTGTCAGGGCATCTTTTCAAATCACATATTGTAAGTGATAAATAATCTTACCACATTATCATACATATAAGGTATGGCTTTCTTAAAAGCTGTGCTTATTAAAGGTAAGACTACATAAAAAAATGCTGACATAACACAGGATTCAGTGGGGTTTTCTCCTTTTACAAGGAGGTTTCCAAGCTGTTGACAAAGTATTCTTACCTAGAAATAAGGAAACAGCTGTATAGGAGATGAAAAACAAGATATAATTTACTCAGTACTGATTGAGAAATGCAGACAGATAAGTCATTCTAGACCTTCCAGGTTATTTCCATAAGTTTATGCATTTTCTGGAAAAACCTGCATCCTTTTCAGACAGCCATAAAAATCACCATCCATTCAGGATATTTTCTCAGCTTGCCCCCTACAGTTCTCTCGTTCTCTGTCACCATAGATTAATGACATTCTTCTAAAGCCATCTCCCTTCAAATCTATTCTGTACTTCCTCTGTCTCCTACGTCAAAGTGTCCTTGGTAAAACTCCAAAAAGATTTTCCATCTCTGCTGTGTTTCCAACTGCCAGCTCCTTCCACACGGCCTTCCAGCTACTCAGCTGGAACAGCAGTTCTGGGTCAGGAGGCACCAGCTCAGCCACCTCTACCACAGCCAAGTGTCCTCCTCTTTCCAGAGACCAAAGAAGCCAAACCAAAGTTTCAGTGTGCCAATTTAGAAGACAGACCTTTAATTTTGTTCATGATAAAATTTAAGTATTATGGATTAGGCTTGAATTTGCAGTTATTTAGAAAAGCTCCTTCCAAATCAGGCTTTACCATTTCATGAAATGAGCAGTTGTAATAATTACGTCCCTCACAAACTGTAGAATACAATCTTTTTTGGTTTATTTTTCTCCTTCAAGGATTTGATTTTCCATGTTTTGAATTTTATCTCACAACTGGAAACAGTTTGACTAACACACAAGGTATAGTTCTAAATGCTGGTGATTGAACTCAGCTATAAGGCCACATCCACCACAGTTTTGAATTCCATGTGTTTTTCTTAAATATGGAAATATGTTATTGAATGAGCCAGAAAGAAAGGCAGTTTTAGATAATCACACATCTTGAGTCTCTGAAGAGTTTTTGTAAAAGGGAGAAGCTTTGTCAAGGATCAAGTATGTCCTTTTTATTCTGCCTCTCTCAAACATGCAGCAAATCATTTTTATCAGGTACTCAATAAACTAAAAAATATAGGGAAAGGGTGAACTGTTGAAAAGATTATTTGTACTAAAATAATTCTAATCCTATTTTATTATAACTTTATGTAGCTTTGAATACATTGTAAGCTAGGCAGAAAAAATGGAAAAAAGTAATCATTTCTTACATTGTGCATGCAATGGGCATATGCAGGAGTACACTGACACAAAAACATTTGTTTAAAAAAATTCAATGGCATAGTAGCACAGAAAAAATTCTCATATGCAAAATTTTTCTTTGACAGGGAAATCTAGCTCAGATAATGGAGCACACTGTAAGTTTTGAATCAGCCTGTTGAAATTCTTATCAATGTGGCATTCAAAATAGGCAGCTTACATTTTTTCCTGATTATTAGAAATGAGATTAAAAACATCCCAGTGGGCAGGAAATGTTTGCATGTTCCACTTATAAAACTAAAAATCAGATAAGAAATTCAGAAGGGTACAGATTCCTAAATCTGCAAATTTCTGGCTTTGTACAGATAGAATTTACATTCAGGCCCTTGCAAGGCAGACGGTTTATAGTATGTTCCAGTTTGGTAGCACTTTAAACCACCGATAAAAACTGTAATATTACTGAAGAATTTGTCCATATGTTGAAGTGGTTTTGCATCTAGAAAAGGACTTACACACAGGCTTTTTTTTTTGTTCGCAGATTAATATGCTTTGCAGAGTCTGGGCTACAATGGTATTATGAACAGAAAATACTTAGAAAGCTTCCAGTGCCTTATCCAATAGGTTTTATTTATAGCTATAGTAAAGACTATTACAAAAGTTAATTTCTCACATTTCAGTTCTACAAACAGATAATAGTCTTTTGAGTATTCTTTACAATTCTTCAGAAACCTAGGGGGTAGTTGCCTGGATAGACAAAACATCTACCATTTTATTATAGTCAACTTTCCTTAGAAACCATATCCTTTGAATTTTTAAATACATTATGTGGCTTCTATTTACTATCAAGCCCACAGCATGATGTGAAAAGAACAACAGTCATAGTATTTAACATTCTTGAAAATAGGGGAGTTAATTTTATGAAGAAAAAATACAGTTCTACTGAATTTCATCTTTACAAATTCCAAGTGAAATGGATTTGCATACAAATAGCCTAAAGCATTAATTCACAATTTTTTAAATGTGAATTAAAAATGCATTGCAACAATAGACAAGGGAGCCAATACTCCTAAACACAGATTTACCATTTGCCTTAGCATTATACCTGCCTGCCATATTCAGATTAATTAGGTTTTTATCTTCAGCAGATTCAAAGGATGCTAAGTATGTAAATTAATTTTCTGAAACAGGCCAACAGAACTAAAGGCCTCAGCCATACATTGTGTCAAATCCGAAAGGAGAGAAAAGGCAACAAAAGAAAAAGCAAGGCCCAATCAGTTACTTATGCTGGGAACTGAACGCAAATACCTAAATCCAAAGCAAGTTTTTGCAAGTGCTGTACCAGCTGTTATGTATTCTTTGCTTCTGACTTCTGTAGTAGTGAAATAGCTCACAGAGATGATCACTGAGAGGGGCAGGTGCCCTCCCCTATTACGGAGTTCTACTGGCAAATTCCCAAATCCTAAACAATGCTGTCTGAGAAGAAGGCAAACATAACTGAGGAAATTAAGTCTGACCCTTTTTTATAAAGAAAATGTGTCCTTTGAGCTTCAGTCACATCTCCAAACTTACTCTTTTGTCCTTTGCTGCTTTATTCAAGTGCTACTGGAGGAATGGGTTACTCTTGGTTCTGTGCAGCTCTTCCTTACATGAGCAGCCTCTGCTGCTCCCAAAGGCACACCCTGCACACACACAGCTGAGTTTGGAAAGGCAGTAATGGGAATTTGGCAGCTGCAAAACGCTCCCTTGGAGCAAGGAGAGGATGCATAAACCTCTGCTGTGCCCTTGAGCCATTGCTGGGAGAACCCTGTTGGGAGAATGCATTCAGCCACACCAAAAGCACCAGCAGCAAAAAAAAGTGTGGCACTCATTGGGGCTGTACAGACTGGACAGGTAACCCTGCATGTCCAGCAATTCAAGCGTATTCAAGTCCATCACCACTTACGCAACTAGAATTTCTAAACAATGTTTTTTTAAAATTAGATGAGTATTAAAAATCAAAACTTCCAATTAATTGGGAAGTATTTTAAATTTACCTGGAAGGATTTTCCTTCCTAATGAGAACAGATTTGGTGAGACTTCATAAATTCATCATGCACCAAACCTACATTTACCAACACTGAAATGATACAACAAGGAGGCTAGCTTTGCAGCCAATTAAAAACATTGTTAATAATATTAACGATCTCAGGACTCAAACTTTTAGCACTGTACTATAGGTTTACTTTGACAAATCCAGTTTAACACTCAGTCCCTAGTCACCATTTCCCACCACATTCAAGTCCACCTTCTCTCCTCTTATGACACTTATGCAGCAAGCAAGCCAACCAATAATAATAATGCCATTATAAATAATGTGTGCACCTACACTTGGAGGGAGCACATCATTAATCCTATGAAAAAAAAAACCCCAAAACATTTCTAGAAGATGAGAAGGAAAAGCGTTGTTCACAGAACTCAGAAGGTGTATCCTTGCCTCAGCTATTTAGAATAACAGGAGAAGCATCCACAGCAGGCTGAATGTCCAGTGAACTTGCCCAGAGGTAAGCACAATTTATGTTGCACTAACACAGTTCAGGAGCACTGACTTGGTCAGATCACTTCTTGGCATTTTGGCTAAGGTCAAGCAGAGCTTAATTGCAGCCCCTCAGCCCCTCAGAACATCAGAGGGATGGTAGCTTTATAATATATATATTCCTGGGGGAATGGAAGAAGTTTCTGTTGGTGATCTGAGTGATTAGCACCTCAAACACAAAAATTCTACCTAGCTTTCAATCTACTCAAATTTCCCTAGGAATAATAATGGGTGGAAGGAAACGCAGTTCTTTACAAGGAATGTGTTTGTTTCTAGCTAAGTTGAAGCAACAATGTCCTTTATAAAATATGCTAGGCAAAAACCTTGTGCTATATGAAGAAAATCAAGTATGTTTCACTGGCATTTAATCCCCTAATAAATCCCTGTAAAGTTATAAACAACTTTCACACATTTAATTGACCATACACAAAATTGTCACCTCAACAACAAAATGTAACTCCTTGTGGGGAGAAAAAAGCATTAAGCTTACTGCAGTGCAATAGTTTGAAACATGTTCTGTGAAGACAAGAAACAGCTGTACAAGAAAGCAGGACTAAGTGTCACAATGCTTTAGTTTCAAGACCTCATTCAGTGCTGGAATAATGACAGAACTCACTGGGGCTGAACAGCAAAGGTTCAAGATTAGTAAATCTCTTACATAGGAAACTGGGGGAAAAGGTTTCTACATGCAACATCTGAAGATACAATTTAACAGAACAGTACAGAGACCTGTAAAGTATCTCTTACTAAAATTCAGACTGTCAGCATAGCGTTTTATGGATACCTACGACAAATGTCAGTGTCAGAAAGTCCAGAGTTTCTCTAATTGGCATGTAAAAAGTTAAGAAACCTAAAAAAATTATAATTTTGAGGTAGGGAAAAGCTGTGTTTCAGAAAGGAACCTGTGGAAACATGGCTGGGGGTAAAATTGAGGAAACTGAGAAGTAATATTCTCATCCTAAAAGAAGTTGTAGCAGTATGGAAAGTACAGGGTAAAATACAGCTGCTACTCCCTGTATGGAATGTGGCTGGAATGTTCCACGATGATTCCTCATAAAACTGCAAGAACTTGAGGAACAGAGGAGGGAACAGAGGAGGGAACAGAGGAGTGGAGACACGGTGTCCAAGCTCTGTTGAAATCCTTGCCAGAGGGAAATTCGATGGTGCTTTGCAGGTGATAAACCCCACCCCATACCACCTGTCAGCCAGGGGAGAGAGAAAATGTCTTGCTGCTGAGCAACTGTGGTGAAATCATTCTCATCAGAGGAAATTGGTTCACTATAGCATAACTGTAATATTAAGACACACAAACACTGTCCCAAAATACACACCTCCACGGTACAACCACCCCTCATTGGGCATGTGCTCTAGATTTTGTTGACTCCGTCTTTAGAACCAGAGCGAGATAATTTTATACCAATCAGGAAAAAAGGCATGTATGACTAGAGTCACTCAATCTCCACCTAAACAGAAAGAAATAGTATAAAAGTAAGCCAAGAATGGGGGAAAAGTTAGGGAAGATAGCATTGTAAATACTGGGAGCAATAGCAGGCTGAACCTGCCTTCTCCCTCTAGGGAATCCTACTGGGTAAGCACTGCTCTCTGTGCACACTTTTTTGGGGATTAGAGCCTCTCTTTGTATTACTTTAAGTACATTTTTTTGCAGTCAGATACTATCACCAGCAATCCTCGATCCTTAACCTGGCACAATTTGATGTTAATAAAGACTATTCTTCCATAAACGTGAGTGTGAGTCCTTCACAGGAGATGGCAGGTGCTGACAGCAAGGAGCATACAGAATAAAGACTCACTGGGGGCGTCTCAAAGTGGGAAGATTCACTCAGGGGTCTCCCTCATGTTGCTGGAGTGTACCCAAGTCATTTGAACCACCCTGTGATCCAGCAGAACTGGTCAGTGAAGGGTTCATCTTGTGGGACATTGGCAGGCTGGTCAGGTTCGTCTCAACAATCCTGGGGCACTGACAGACAGATCAAACACTGAGGGTCAAGGAAATCTCCCCTTTTTCACATGACAGAATTATAACAACTTATTACAAAGCTGAGATTGTTCAACTTTCTCTTCTTTCTAATAATAACAATATATAAATGCTTAATGAGTGATAAAATGATATTTAAATTGTAGAAACATAGACTGGTTGTTTGCAAATAAAAATAAATCAGTCTTACAGAAGAAAGAAATAATTACAGTCTAGTTGCACCTAGATTGTAACTGCTGGATTTTGTGAAATGTGGAAACTGCTTCAAAAGATCTTTTATATTCAATAGATATTGAATCCTCTTCTGTATTCTGAACATTTCAAAAGAAATGAGGAAGAGAAAGCCTGTGGGTTAGGATGTTTGCCTGAGAGATGAATGTCTAAATCATCTTGACTGAGAAGAATTTACTAGCAAAGTCTTGAAAAGGAGTAGAACTTTATTTTCCTTTGCCTTCCATTCTTTGGCATCATAAAACTCCACCTCATCAGAGTGCAGAATTTTCTACTCTGCTCACACAAACATAAGTTGTCCAATTCTCAGGAAAGCTCTCCAAAGTATGTTTTTCAGCCTATCTACAATTATATTTTATTATAGCTTCTAATAACAAGAGGAAAGAAGAAAACTAATTGCATTCAATTTATTTCTAATTTATTTTAAGGTAGGACAGTTGCTGATTTTATGCAGTAATATTTACTAAATATAGTCAATACCATTTTCATTACTCTATCAACAAGATGAATTCCAGGGAATATTCAATGGTGGGCAAAAGCAATGCTCCATGTTCTATTATAGCCAACAATATCTAGCTCTGTAAATTTTCCTTTATTGCAGCTATTACTGGATTATGGAAATCTTATTACTAATTGATTATTAGCTCAGAATAATGTAATATGTTTCCAGAGAATGCCATGCAGCCCTCAAACACAATGCTAAATCAATACTTATTTCTTACCTGTTTCATTCATCATATCCAATTCCCACTACACCAAATGCAAAAGGCTAAAATAAATTCTTTCTAGCAGTAGAAGAGACTAAATAAATCCATATAAGAGTAGATAAAAAGAACCGGAGAACAGAAAACTAGTAATAATTTTAAAGTAGAACAGGTAGGAGAATCCAAACATTTAGAGACATTTTTTTCAGCTAGCCTCCACTCCTTTTTAATAGCAGGGTTTTGTTTTTTTAATCTAAATCTGATTTTATTCCTTCAACTATTTGGGGTCAATAAAATATATGTTAATATGCAGCACATTACCCTGGACCTTTTTTTGATCAATCCCTACATAATAAGTCAAAACTTCTGGGGAAAGTCTATTTCCCTATCCTGAGTTTGAACATAGGCTACCTTAAAGCTGGTGTAAAAGTAAAAAGCCCTAGGGTGAGGATATGAACACTGGAATAATTTCATGGTCAAAGGAGATTCACTTGGACCACCTTTTGAATCTGGGCAGCACAGCTTGTAGTTCTGGATGGTTTTGTCTCTTCATCCTCCTTGATTTTGGTGAAATTGTGTAACTAGCTATGGTCGATTCAGCACAAGAGAAAAAGGCATCAAACTAATAGATTACATTAGTCAGCTGAGTCAATGCATCTGTATTGATCAGCTGATGTTTGCCCTAGATACCTCCTCTTTCGCCAAGCACACAGTGTGAGTTAAGGAATAATGCTTTTCTTTGACTGCAGAATAATTTCCAGTATTCATAAATTCAACTCTTTCCCTCCCCAACAATTGTCAAAGCACACTTTTAGAACATCTCCTTATTAAAAAAAAATACTTTGAAAATTAAGTTCAAAAGGGAATAGTTCAATATTTTCTAACCATATTTATACATACCAGTATGAATAAAACAGGAGGATATGGTAGAATCAATAATGCTCCCAAATATATAACGACAATAAATATGTTTATTTATTGTTTATACTTTAAAAATGGTTTCTATAAATATGCTTAGAAATATGTATTATATATCTATTATTGAGTCACTCAAATTTAACTGTTTATAAATTGAAGCCCTGTGCTGTCCTACTGTCAAAAGAACAAGAGTAGGAAGGTTCCTACCATCATCTTGACATAGTGCTGCCGTCAGTAGAGGTCACTGCCCGCAAACTGTCCCTTTGAGAGCAATGTAATTGCTCTCCAATATGGTTCAGAAAGTTGTTTAGTTTGGGGAACAGAATGGCAACCATATAATCTGAATCATAATTCATCTCCTGAATCACTTTATGAGAACCTGGTTCAGGAGAGATTGTAAGGAATTTAACACTTCAGATCTGAGAGAAAGGCTCAATATTGAGTAGTTGAGGATGTCTTCTTCATGTAACTTAGTCACAAAGTAACTTTAGTTCTTCATGCACTAAATTATAACAAGGAGGCAGAAGTGGGCAGTCCGTAAAGACATGTATGTCCAAAGTAACTTCACCTCAACTCTTCAGTGATACATGACAATTGTTTAATAAATTCCTTTTCCTGCTCATGGATAAAAGCAAGTGGTCCTTATTTGAAAAGTTCCTAGCGAAAAAAAAAAAGGACAGAAAAATAATAGAGAGATTTTTCTGAGATGAACAATGTGGCAAAAAATTACTAGAAGGTAATAAACTATCTTCTACTTGAAATGAAGGACATCTGACTTCTTGGAAAGACTGAGTCTCTTAAGCTAAAATAAACTTCTTGTAAGTACAGCCTCATGTATGAACACTAAATAAGTCAGCTACTCCTGTAGAAATAAGTGTAGCTTAAGTTGATACTATGTTTTGCCAAATTTTATGCGTTGACAGTCATAAAGGTCAACTTCAGCCAAGGGAAAACTAACTCTTTAGGCTCCCCTAAGGATAATTTGGAACATTGAAAGTTGGCCTCCAGCTTTGAATTGCTCTCACACTAATAAGCTAGAGAGACAGAGACTGAATGAGTGAGAGGCTTGAAAAATTCATGCTGTGTGCAGCAGCAGAATAGTCCACAAAGAGCTGCAGGATACTAATCTAACTTAGGGCAACACTTTGCAAATAGATCTGTTTGCAGTGTGTGCAGACATCCTGACTGGATGTCAAATAATTTGGATTATTTGAATGTCATCAACAAACTTGCAAGAACACAGGCTTTAGCACAAAGAGAGAGGTACAACTGCAAAGCTTAACAACTAATCAAGGAGCTTAATTAGATAAAGTGATTAATCCCCACATCTGTCTACAGATGACTGACAAGAAAGACTAAGATTTGAGAGAACTTGGAGGAGGTTCCTAATCTAGGGTCCCTGCATTCTTAATAAATCCATAATAGTAGTCTCATAACCATACACAGATGTAAAACAGTCTCACAATTTTGTCCCTTGCACAGAAAAATTAGGTTGCAATAGCCTTGTTCTGTAGGGACACAGCAAAATTATTCAGCTGCCTCTCTAAGCCTCACCAGCTGAGTAATTCTCTTAGACAAGCTCTGAAGTCTGTCTAAAGTACTAAATTAGGTTAAATACAAATAATGATGTAGGTGTCTCTAGCCACACTGAAATTATGCCAGGAAGATCTTTCCTTATTGAATATGACTTGAAATTTATACATCTGAAATTGGAATTGATATTCCATTTTCTGAAGGATGGAAAGGAGAGAAAAGTAAGAAATTTGAGCTGTGGGGAAGACTTTGGTTTCCTATGATATCCCAAAAAGAAAAGGAGGCATCTTCTGGGTCAGTGTGTGCTCCCTGCACTGCTCACGGGAATGAAGCTTAGAGGATGAACTCACACAGAAACAGCTTAGACTTCTTTAACTAATGAGAGTGGAAGGGATCAATCAGAAAGCAAGAGTGCTAAGGTCATGTTCTCACAGGATTCAGTTTCACACCACTATCATGTATGATCCCTCCCAACTTTGTGGGATTGTGGGTTAATGCTTTACTTCATAAGCTAGGCTCTCAGCATAAATTGTCAAATTGCAGTGGTTTACGTTCACCAAACTGAGTTTCTGGCCAAATGCCAGCACCCTTACCAAAACATATTTAATTTTGTTGTGAGATAAAGATTAGGAGTAGGCAAAGCAGGCTCAAACTTGAAAAGAATATAAAGTTAATATTAACAGCCCTAAAAAGAACAAAAAAAACCAAGAACCAGAACAAAACCCACAGATCACCCCTCCTCCCCCCACCTCTCCATCTTTTTCCCACTGACAACACGAAAAGACAATGCTTTGACCTTCAGTCAGTTTATCACCTCTAAAACAGTCTTTTCTCTGTTCATTTAGGGAGAGAAGTTTTCTTTTGCTTATACCATTGACCTTTCCAGAAGAATATACAGGTTTTTTATGGTTCCAGACCCACAAGAAGCAGCCACATGCAAGTAAAAAAATCTGCTTGTTGTGAAAGATCCCTCCCACCGTCGAAGCCTTCCCACAGCTACTACGGTGGGTATGGAGATCCATGGGGAACTCTTTCAAGGATGAGTCGTTCTACTACAGCAGCAAAGAAATCTTCTTCTAATATTGGCAACATAAGTCCTCTTTTCCATCTCTGGGGGCGAGGGACTGGGTCACAGCTTCTCTGTCTCTGCTCAGGCTTCTCATCAGGCCGCAATTGCTTCAGTATCTTCTCATCTCTACACAGGGGCCTTGGCTCACAGCTGCAGTTAGAACATGACATTTCCTCATATATTACAGGGAATATTTTAGCTTAGTCTCAACCATGGCTTCACAAAAGAATTTTCAGCTTCCACATTGGAGCACTCCTCATGCTCCTCCCTCTAGGTGTTGGCTCTGTTTTCCTCACTGACTTTAGAGTCTCTGTACTGTATTTTTGTAAGTGTTCTCACCCTTTCTCTCTCTGTGCAGGGGAGGGTGAAAGTCTGCAGGTTCCATCTAGGCACACAGAGAGTTAATCAGAGTTAATCTCTCTCAGGTTTTGCAATGGTTGCACTGTCTCTGCCCGCACCATTCGAGTGTGGAATTTCAGCATCCAATCTGAGGCAAAGGAGAGTGAGGGCTTGGCCCTGCCTGGCTGTGGCTGGAATTTATGACCCAGCTGTGTCTGAACCCTGAAGGGCTCAGCTGCAGCTCCAAACCCCCCTTCTCCCCACTCCCCTTGAGGTGGGGAGGGGGCAAAGGCCCAGTCCTACCAGAGAGAGAGAGCAGAGGACCTGCTTCTCTGGCAGCAACAGGATAAAAAGGATATTTTTCCCATTGTCCCTCTCTTAAATATGTTTTTTTGGCTGAAGGCAGAACTATTTTAATAGGTTTGCATACCTGCCAATACTCAAAACCAGCTGCTTACTGGTTCTGTCTCTCAGAAGGAAGCTGCATTACTTCCTGTAGCACAGGTCACTGCCAAGATTGCCTTTTCCTGGGCAAACCCAGGACAATGGTACAGTAAATCCACTGACAGTCTTGTCTGGTGGGATCCAGAAGCACGGGGACATCTACACCATGGTAAATTTTTTATGCCATTTGTGAGTGGTGACTTCACCACCTTAAGAGTTTACATATTCATGCAAATTATTGGAGAGAGGACATAATTTCTGAAAGCTAGACAAGGCATGGAAGTGATACATAGTGCATATTTTTGATTTCATATTTCATCTTTGTGCATTTTTAACCTAGAAAGTTAAGGGATACTGCAAAGATCTACATTCAGTAAATCTAAGTTTGCAAGTTATTTTGGTAAGTAGTTCATGCTCTTATGGTCAAATAAATAATAATAAATATAAGTTATTTAGTAAAGCATTGTGGTTTACACAACAAATTTTAATACTTTTTTCTGAATTCATGCCTATTAGAAGATTAAAAGTGCTTTAGCGCTATCTTTCAGCAGACTTGACACTTAATACTTACTAAGTACGAGATACTTGCTTAGTACTTGCTTATTACTAGACATTTACATACTTAGTGTATGGCATTTTACAGACACTCACATTACAGACACTCACATCAAGCAGAAAAAAAATAATTTTTAGCACTACTTGAAAATAGAATTCTTCCATTCTATCTTTCAAAATTCATTTCTGCAAAACACATTTTACAGTAAACCTCGTTTTACAGAAAGTTTTTCACAATCTCAAGTCCAATAATAATTGTATACTTACTATGAAAAGCCTTTCTTTCAGCTTTTGAGGATCACTGGGATATAAGGTTAGTCTGTATTCTTGTTAATCTTTAGCAGGTTTGTCCTGAACTGTGAATTGAATTGAAAGAATTGAATGAAGCCCCATGAGCAAATAGTCTGAAAATATATAACTTTTTTTCCTAATGTATGTACTGACACAGCAGTTTATTATCATGGAACTTGTCAAAACATTGGAGGTATGTTAAGAATAAAGCAAAAGAGAAACATTCAAAACAACATTCAGTGTTACAAACTTTGGCACAGCCCACATCACACACCAAAGGAACCAAGCTACGTACCTTAAGGTCTACTCAAAGAGGATCATCAGTTTCTTCTCCACAGTCCGCAAAGGCAAATGGCTATTTTTAAAGACAATGCACTTCACATACCTTAGAAAGGGATAGATCACTTCCTCACAGTTTTTACTGACTGAAAGGAAGCCTAAGCAATTTGACAGCTACAGTAGATAAATCCCATCTGCGGTTTTCTGTATGATGTAGAAAATCATAAATTCTTTGAAAATCCTGGCCTTAAAATATCTTCCTAGGGAGTACACAGCTTCACACAGTAGCTCGATCAATTGGCCAGTTCAAACCCAACTTCACACTTGGGTTAACATTTAGAACTGCTTTTCATTTTAACATGTTTGCTGTGACTGGTTCTTTGGCCCTAGCTATTGTGACTGGATATGTTAATACTTTGAGTGTGAGAAAGTCCCATCATTTCAATTTCCATTCTATATTCTCAAGTGGGGGCAGTAGCATAGACTCTTCTACATTATCAGGAATTAACACCCCGCCCCACAAAAATCCCCAAAGGAGACAATAATAAACATTGAGAGAAATCCCATCTAATATGTCAAAGTCAAGTCTGTATAAAGAGCTACCGGTACAAAACTGGGGTTGCTTTTTAAGTTCAAGAACATGGGCAGCATAATTCAGTGTGAAAAGTAAAGGGAAATGTCCAGATCTCACTTGCATTTCCCACATTTTATTGGCAAATCCACTGGATTGTGACGATATTTTGCCTCACAAAAGAAATAGCACAAGCCAAATGGGATGAAATTCACAGAACTCTGGAATGGTGTTAATGGACTTAAAAACATAAGTTGCCTAACAAATCCAAAAACCTACAGGCCCAGAAATAATGCAATACTAAAGCTGAATGAAGGCCAGTACTCTCAAAATACCCCCCTGATGGCTAAAGAACCTTAATCATGGAATTCAGCATTAACAAACAGTGAAGCAGTCATTGTAGTTCTACTCAGATAATACACAGCATCAAAACTGGAAAAGTTCCAACCTTCTTCCTGTTAGAATTTGTTCATCCCAAATTGAACCACAAATTCTTCTTTTTTCTTCCTATCAACAAAGAACCATTTGTCATTGAGATGAAATTCCTTTCCAAAAAAGTCCAAAAGACAACCTTCCCTCGCCCCTAAAGCCACTTTTTTTCCTGACCTTTACAAAGGTAGCTTGAATAGAGGAGATGAAGTAATTGCAATCCTTACAGAAAGTAATAATATAAACCTTAACAGCAATCAAATTTATTCATACAAGTCCTTCCTCTAATTGTTCTCTACCATGGCCTTGGATTAGAGCCAGCTGTAAGCTGAATTAAATACATACTTATATTATTGGCATCACTACATAACAAATAATGTGGAAAAGATGTGCAGTTTCTGCTTTATACCCAAAACTAATGGAAGCCAATTAGAATCTTTTAATTATGGTTGAGCAAACTTGAACACACAGGAGTAAGCATTATTATTCAGTTTGGTCCCCTTCTCACCCCACTGATGCTCATTTAAATTTCAAAAAAGGTCTATTCTTCTTCAAAGTCTATTTTGCATACCCACATAAAGTTTAAAAAGAAACCAAACCAAACCATACAACGACTCGGAAACCCCCCCAAACCCACAGAAGCCCCTGACTATTCACAAATCAAAGTAATCATTCACACACCCAATGGTCTTTCTGGCCACCTTTTGTTGAGCCTTGGGGCCAGGAAGAGATTCCATGAGGTAACTGTCAAAGACCAAGATCTAAACATGGATACCCTGCAGGAAAAATCACACTTAGCCTAGTCACACACAGAAATACCTGTACTGGATTTGGTGACTGGTTTGGAGGGAATCTTTATGTTCTGTGGCAGAACATTATGGTTTTATACTAATTCCCAGTGGATGTGCTAATGAGGACCTTACATCGCTGCAAACCAGAGCACAAGGTCCTGTTCTTTCCATACTTAAATGCAGTGCTCAGAAGGCCATTCTATTTTCTAGTTCCAACCTCCCTGCCATGGGCAGGGACACTGTCTACTAGAAGATCCTTAAAGCCCTTTGCAAAGCAAACCATTCTATCATTCTATGATTAAGGGTGGTTTACTTCTCTTCAGAGCAACACAGGATCTAGGAGAGTTCTCAATGAAGCAGCAGCAGAATAAGATTTTTGCAATGTAGAGCAATATCTTGAAACCTCTGAGAACGTAGCATTTAGGGATGGACTCCAAAAAAGATAACTTTCCCACCAAAGAAAAAATTTTAGAAAAGCATATAATATCATCCTTAAATAATATTATGGGGATATGCTCAATAAAACATATCAGAAATTGACATGCATAGTCCCAGATGTCATAGACATTCAAAATATTATTCTATTATGCCTAACTTGCAAAATTAAAAATGTCACAGGGACAGCTATAGCTACTTCATAATACAGGGAAATATGCTCTAATATTTGAGAATTAGTAGAGTAGTATAGGTGTCATCTCTAAAATAGAGATCTTGAAATCCTTACATTTGCTATGATTTTTTTTGGTTAAAACATAAATTTAAATATGCAGCTGGTTAGTTACAAAATGGGAATAAGCAAAAAAAGAACTAGACTAATTTTTTCCCGATTAAACAAAATCAGTGACTTCACCTGTCTGTGGTGCTGCACAAAAACAGCTATGTCGTCAAGGATATTAAAGAAAAAGGATTAAAAAAAATTTTTTGGCAAAATTACTATGCATTCTTGTAAAGTTTTGTTCTATTTTAAATCATTACAGAAATCAACAAAGCCTCTTCAGTTGGTCCAGCTTGCAGGCCACATAGTGCCTCTTTTAATAACCCAGAGAGACAGAATGAGATTTATGATCCTATGTATGGATCCAAAGAGATTTTTTTAACAATCAGATCTACTGGGAAGTAATGAAAAGTATCTCATCTCTAACATTCAGTGATGTAAGCTATATGCCTTATATCCAGAGGCCATAAAGCATCCCTAAACCCACTGGGGATCAGTGACAAGAGCAGTGTGTCAAGACGCCTGCGTGCTTCTGTCATTCATAACTGCCTGCACAAAAAAAAATAAATATTTACACCCACATTTCCCTGCTAAACTGACAAAAATTACCCTAAAATATTTTATTAGAAAATCATCTCTTAATAAAGTTAAACTTTATGCTCAGGGACAGGTAGAAAAGTTCTTTTAACATTATTGATCTGGGGGTCGGCAATCAAGGTCATAGGAAATAACTCAAACAATCATATTTTCTTGCTGTTGGGAGGAATTAAGGACCATTGTACTATCATGAGTCAATCTATGTCCTGGTACACTGCCTGCATTGTTCCAACCAGCAGCTACTGATCTGACGCCTGACTAAATCCAACACATCCTGTACAACAACCAGCAGAAATGAAAGTTTGATTTTTCAAGGTACTTGAACTTGTAGCTCTGCTGTTGTAAGGGACTGGAAGCACTTCTTTGTGGTAGCCAACTTCACAGAGGAGCTGCAGAACACAGATTATATTGGAAATCATTATATTAAAAATTATGACCAGTGAGGAAATTTTTGCAGTCTATGATTGCAGTGTATCACACCTGGTCTCAAAATAAACCTCAGCAGAATGTCAGCTACACTCTATCAACTAAAAAGGAACTGGATTCTAGCAGTGGTCCAGCACACAACCCATTCATGGCTGATGCAAAAGGTAAACTTACATTAGCAGTGCCAATTGACTGCAAATCACAGAGCATTAATTTGTTCAAATATTTTAGCAATTTAAAGTTAAACAGTTTCAGTGCTCAAATAGGGCAGAAACAAAGGAAAGAATGGTTCTGACTTCTCCAGTGACAAGAACACTCTTGATGACTTCTATCCTTCTTGTATTTCCCCATCTTATCCCACCATTCCACTTGACAGGGCTTCTCTTTGGAATTGTTGAGATTCAGAGTTTTGTGTTGAGAAGAGCTCGCATCTTTTTTGCTTGGAGCAATCAGGAAGAAATAAGACTCAAGTTATGGAGCAATGTATCAGTAACATAACTGGATACTCCCTATATACTTGTTTAGAGATTATCTAACTAAAGCAATAAAAATACCATTTAATGCTAAAAAATATTTTTCCTATGCATTTAATACTGCAATTAAAAATATTATATAGTTCAATATACTTTCTGAACTTTTTAAAGAAATTGTATTTTAATCCAAGTAAAACCTGTGCATTTACATCCAATCTGTTTGTAGCTATGGAGCTCTTATTTATTAGAGATGTCAAATAGAAACAATTAACCTCATCAGTGATGAAACTTATTCATGGAATAAGGAAAACCAAAAGAAATGGCAGAATCTACAGGTAATTAGTCAAAACTAAATGTAAAGGCATTAACACAAATTTTCTAAAAGGATATACCCCAGTACATGTTAAAGGCAATATAAGTGCTATATTTTTCATGTCTATTTTCATAGGTCATAAACTCCACTAGATATGTACTTTTTATTTAAAAAAAAAACAAGAATAACTAGGCTGTCACTCATTAGAAATAAATGATGATCAGAAAACTAAAAAAGTATAACTAAATTGCAGTGAAAATGAATTTGACACAGTAAACAATATGCTTATTTTTAACTATGGCATAAAATACAGTACATGATCATACAACAACAGTATTACCTTCTAACTCATGAATAAAACAAGATGGAAGGCTTATATATTCTTTTCAAACCCTAAATAAACTCCTATACCACAAAATCTTTTTTTTTTTTATTTTGTACATACACCCATACACAAACACAAGCTATAGTCGTTTTATTTGCAGAGGAAAAATGCACAATGCAACAAGCCATGTCTGGCTATTTCTGAATTAGTAGTAGTATTAGTACTAATAGAAGTAGTTAGCTAATGTGCACCCATCTACAAGAAAGACCAGAAGGAGAATCTTGGGGAACTTCAGGTCTGTCAGCCTGAACTCAGTGCTGGGAACAGCTTTTCCCACAGCTATCTCCTGGACAAACTAGTGGTTCACAGCTACCAGGGAAGGTTTAGATTGAATATTAAGAAAAAATTCTTCACTGGAAGGGTTATCAAGCATTTAAACTGGCTGCCCAGGGTAATGGTTGTAGCTGCATCCCTAGATATATTTAAATGATATAAATGTGGTGATTAGGAACATGGTTTAGAGATGGACTTGGCACGATTTCAGAGGTGCAAAGTTGAAACAAAAGGTGAGAACAGACAGAAGTTAAACTAGAATATTCTGATTAGATATTAGGAAAAATGGTGGAACAGATGTCCCAGAGATGTCATGAAATCTCCATCCCTGGAAATAATAAAAACACAGCTCAGCATGATCCTAAACAACCTAATCAAAATTTTAAGTTTGAATGTTCAATGTTGGCTCTGCTTTAAGCAAGAGGTGAAACCAACCACATCCCACAGGTCATTCAGCCCAATTATTCTCTATTCTATCTAAATTACTTGATTTGTTGCAAATCTTAGTAATTTAGTGGATTTAATTTTTATGCACACATAGAACTTATTTCTGGAGCTTTATAAAACCACATTCATTCAGAAAAAAAAAAAAAAAATAAAACAAAACAGCTCAGATAGGTAATCCCCTAACCCTACCCTTAGCATAGGATTTTTTGGGGAGTTTGTTTTTCCTTCTTTCACTGTAGATTTTACATAATATAAAAGCCAAGAAGATCACTGTGACTATTACATGGTTGAATACTCCAGTGAAGTAACAATTGAAAATGCTTGTTTGTGTCCTTTTTCTTTCCTTTGTTTTAGACTGCCATACTTTTTTCAGATATTTCTGACAAGAGGCAGAGTAGTTAACTATTGATCCTTCCTAGAATGTTTCTTGACAGGCTTAAGGAATTTCTCTGCAAACCCCCTCAATACCAAGATTACTTACTGGCATTGAGTTATGTGGTTTACAGTTGTCAGTATTTTATCCCTGCCTCAAAATACTCTTCTCATCAAAAGTTCTATGTTAAAAATTAAAACTCCCTGGTCTTAGTCAGATGACATCTCTGATATCTAACAAAAACTATTCTATTTTCTCACCAAGTTCCTGATAAATTCTCCTCCTAATCCCAGAAAAGTAATTTTCAGCTAGGTAACAGCTGAAACACTTTCATCTTAAAGCTCTGGCCAGAATGCCAACCAAAGTTTTCCTCTACTAGCATTCAATGATCCCCTCTGCTTCTGAAAATGTAAGAGACTTCAGAACAAAGTGAGTTGTATCTCTCCCACATACAAGTTTCAGGACTGCTCCACCTTCTAGGCAGATCACAGTCTGTCACTAACACTGCACCTTCTATATGAGCTGCAAAAGTTACCTCTCTAGTTAAAGACAGTATAAGAGAGAATAATAAGGCAGTTAACAGAATTTCCAGAGCTGTCTCCAGCAATCAAAATATATGGCGACAAGATTCAAAATTTGAAACACGCTCATCATGTATTGCAAACATAAAATCCCCTGTCTAGGGACATCAGAGCCATCAACAGAAGCTACGTAGATCAGAAAGAAAGAAGAAATCGTTCAGATTAGGAGTTATATACAAATGGGAAGGATCCAAAGGAGGAGCAGTTATGTATAATTGGATCAGGGTGCTTAAAACAAAGACTGAAAACAGGTATTTCAGTGAATGAAAGGGAAATCAAGAGGTTTTTATATTATAAAGAGAAAGTACCTAGTCCTGAAAGTTCTGCCTCAGCCCTTTTAAAATGGTGGACCAGAAAAATCAAATTTACTCGTGGAAATAATTCTGACATAGAAAGTGAGTATTTTTTTCCAAAATGAGAACTGATTGAAAAAAAGAAGCATCAACATTCTCTATTTTTAGTTCCAAATATCTCACAAAATGTATGCTATACTATTTAAAGTTTAAATAAAAATAAAATTTAAAGGATACCACAGTCACATTTTGATGATGTGAAAAAAAATCTGTAGTTTCATTGACGACAACGAATCCACATGGGAAGTACAACTCTGCTCCTGCTAAGAGATTATCTTGTCCTTTGTGATTTTGCATTTTAATCAGTAAAACAAATAATTACACATTCCCCAACCTTTAGTACTTAAGCTGAAAATTACAGCCTCTGCTCATTTGAATGTCTAGTCAAAAGTGAATTACCTTTTCCAAAGTATGTGCTGCAATTATTTTCCTGTTGCAAAGATCTATGGCTTAAATGAAAGTGCTCCCTTTGCATCAACTTTTCCAAGACTTACAAATAATCTGTTTCAGCTACATCATGGACATGTAATCTCGGAAAAAAATAGAATGGACTTGAAACACTAATACTGTAATAAGCCTTTAAAACATCCTGACATTACAGTAACACATGCCAGGAGCCATTAGCAGCTCTACCATTACCATCCCAGGAACCTCTGAACACTGTTTCTAAAAATAAAATAAGAAAAAATTTAAAAGGAATAGGAAACAACAAGATCAGGGGAAATGATGCTGTTTTCAAGAAATCATGTTTATTTATGGGGATCTTTTTGATTTTTGTATTTGGTTTTATGTTACCCGCACAGAAAATCTTCATTTCATCTCCTGACAGAATGTTCATGCTGAGAGTGCTACTCTCACTTCTACTATTAATGTTTAATTGATTATTTTTATATTCCTGCATATCTAAAAAGGAGAACTAGATGGAAATTAACAACAAGTTCCATTCAATCATTAGAAACTGATAAACTATGAATAAAAATTTGTGTAAAAGCATAAAGAGATAGAGCGAGGATTAAATTATTTTTGGATTCACTCCTGTCACTCATGTGGCTTCTATCAGAAAGATGTCAACAAGGTTACAGCACATCGTATCCACTTTTGTTTCTCTTAACTCAAAAGGGTAGGTTATAGGCTAAAGAAACTTTAAATGAGGACACTACGATATTTATCTTTTGCCTTTTGTCTAGCACAAAAACATCTCACAGGCCAATTTTTTGCTAGGGATTTCTACACCATACTGGAGCACTCTTATCTATTCACTTCAGGCTTTTCTGTGAGGAGAAGGCTGTAAAACAGGCCATAACAATATAAACACACACATGGAATCCTAAGCACAACACAGAGGCATCTACCCCTTGAGAAAAATATATCCCAAAAGTTACCAAAAACTATAAAATTTCTAAATATTAAAAGTTCTCTGTAGAGTTCTCACAATTGCATTTCCTGTTCCCAAAATTCTCTTGACTATAATCAATTAGTATAGCAAATACAGGAAGTCAATCAACACTGAAATGCATTGGACAGAATCCCAAAATGCTTAACAAGTTGGCAGTAGACAGATGCTGTGTGATAAAAATTGTCTAGCAAAAATATCTCCACACAAACGAAATCTGGTGACAGCTATATTTAGTTCACTTCTTAGACCATTCTCCCTTTCTACCAAACATGGCATCTACAGTGCAAGTGCAAATTAATAAATTTTTGCACTATTAGAAATCCTACCTAAGGTCACTGTCCTCGTTTGAGAGACAGGTGTCTGCTAAGGAAGATAGAAGCCTCACTTGGAATTTAAAATGTAAAACCCTTTCCCTCCAAATTGTTATAAATTTGAAATCAAGGGGCTCTCAGGCAGAGATATGAGGATAGGAATAACAGTTCTTTACTAATACGTACAACAAAACTAACAAATAACAAAAAAACCCGATGGCATAAAACCACAAACAGAAACACAAGCCCAGTACCGGCCTGCTCGGCCTCAGGCACTTTTCCCTTCGGTGCAGTTCCAGTCACAGCCGGCAGGGGCGCTGGTGGCTCCCTGTGGGCAGGGCGGATGCGATGATTCCCCCGCGGCTGCAGGGGGCGCTGCGGCGCCAGCCCAGGTGACACGAGGGAATGGCGGCTGAGCTCAGGGCAGGGAGGGATGGAGGAGAGACTTTGCTTCACAAACCCTCAGGGCAGCGATGTCAGTGCCACAGAAGGAACCTCGGGAGCAGCAGCGAGATGGGGCAGCAGGAAGTCCTGGCAGGCAGGGGCTTGAGGCTACAATGTAGCAAAGTCTCACAGCAGGGAGCAGGGCAGGATAAGCAGGGAAGGACCCGGCAGCCGGTCAGCAGGGCAGGGGGAGGGAGAAAACTCACAGCAGAGGGGAGAGCAGCTCCGTGCTGGCGGTGCGGGTGGTGCATCCCTGTAGCAATCAGCAGCTCTGACCATTCTGCTCCGAGAGCGAGCAGAGCAACAGCTGTCTCCTCCTGCCTTTTCACCAGCCCAAATCTCGCATTATCTCTGCCCCCTGAGAAGAAGCTTGCCTCTCTCTGGCTTTGCTACCTTCTTTTGTTTTCTTAAGTACCCAACCATTAGTTCCTTAGCAACTTATGGGAGAAAAAAATTCCTTAAGAAAAACAAAGAGAAGAAATCTAAACCTCAACAGCCACCTTTCCAGTTCTCCACACTATGCATAAAGTATGGATTTGGGGACGTTCTTATTTGGCTGGGTTTTAAATCTTTTTTATTTGTTTTGTTCTCTTTATAATGTGAAGAGTTTCTCCCATGAGGTTGCCAGCTGGCAGAAGAGGTGGCACCATTCAGTCCCTGGCTGAGATTGAACAGTTCAAATTCTGAACTGTTGTAATTCATCACATGCTCATTTATACTACAGATTTTTATCATGCACATGTCAAACCTTGTATGTGAACCAAAGGAATAGCAAAGGCTTTTATGAAGAGGCAAAAATGCATGTGGACAAATGCAAGTAGATAATCTCTTATTACAAGTAAGAATAAAGTATTCATCAAATTATAGGTAAGATTTAAAAAAAAAACAGTAAATCTCCTGTCATATCTCAGTAAGCTTCATTTACATCCTATCTAATTAAGAGACAGATGAGCATGAAAACTAAAGGACTGAGTTCCTTGTTTTTTCAAGTTCCCTATCCATAATTTTCCCTGTTTTGATAGGATGGACACTCAGTTTGTCTTACACTCTCCTTAAAGGGAAAGCAAGTAGGGGGTAACGTTCAGTTAATTCTCTCTAATTAAATTATGTAATGAATGTTTAATAGTGTGAATGCTTACCAGGAACTCTCATTCTGATACACCATCTACTAGCAAATTATAAGTTGCCAAACATAATCAAGAGAATGAATTACAAGAGCTATCAGCAGTGTCAAGCAGGATAAGGAAATGATGATTATTGCTCAGCCACAGCTGAGAGATTCACAGTGAAGTGCAGAAGGCTCTAATTAATAAAAACTGTGGAAATATCAAACAAATTTTTACCCTAATATGATTGTGAATTTCAAGTAAAAACAAATAGTTCAAGCATTCATTCTGAGTGTGTTTGCCAGTTTTTTAAATACTCATATATTCTTTTCATACACCATTCCCGACTCCAGTATCTGGAGTACTGAAGATATAAATCCAGGTTGTATAACAGGTCAGTTATTAATGCCTTTCTACTAAAAGAAAAATGCTTCTAGTTTTTGATAGCAAGCACTTTCATCAAGCACGCTGGAAAATACCTCAAGTAAAGGGATATTTAAGATATCTGTGTGATGTTAAGGCCTTTCACACTTCCTATTTTCACTTCAGTTGTGTCTCACGGAAAGAGCATCAGCAGATAATTGGCTACAAGTTTGCTCACTTTAAATGTCCAGTGCGGAACAACTGAAAGATAATTAAATTCAAGCTTAGGGAATGAATTCTCTTTACTCAGCAAAAAGATTTTAGAGACACTGCCACAAAACAGCATTAACTTGAGGTGTAAATATTCACCTCGTGTAGGTATTGGTATTCACAAAGGTTAACTGATTGATGAAAGAATCATCTCTATCAGCCAGCTGGGAAAACTCAGTAGGAATCTGTCAATCCCTCTTCCTGGAAGTGATTCTCTGTGGACACACACTAGTTATTATACCAGTGAGAATTTTTGGATGCCCTGGTGGTTTCAGTCCTTACCTGAGAGACATCAGTTCCCGGCTCTAGTCACATATTTGTAGAAACGCTTAAATATTTTGAAAGAAACTGAGGTCTTCCCTCTCTCTGGAATAATTTCTAACTGATAAACTCAAGGCACATTTTCTTAATCAGTATCAGCAATGACTTGCTTATCCTAAGAAAGATAAAGGCTTCAAAAAGAAGGATTTGAAGACTCTCACTGATAAATACTTCATGCTAAGTTGTTAGGGCATCTTCCTCTACACTCATCTCTATTTTAACCATTTTAGTTCTATAGCCGAAGAGTCTTTAATCCAAATAAAATGGAACAGTAGATCTCTCATACTTTGTTCAATGTCAGATATGGTCAGTGGCTCTGTATCAAGGGATCAGTGAATTACCAAATGCACAGACTGCACCTATGCCAACAAAATGCTAGCAAACCCACCTGGAGTTTAGGAGATTAGCTGGTAAACACCATCCAAAGGTTTGTACTTCTATGTATACCCAGTACTTGCTTCATGCTGGTTTGGACTAATATATGGTTGCTAGGCACAGACTTCTGGAGATTCACATTTTTAATTTAAAACACTGAAGTGTTTATTCCCTCCTCCTGGGTCAGACCCCAAGCCAGAAGAGCACCAAAGGACAGAAGACGTGACAAGACTTGAGGCACAGAACCAGGCAGATGACAGAATAACTAGGACAGACCTGGTTTTACACAGATGCTCCTAATTCATTAGCTCACTAGTCATCATTCCCTGGATATGAGACAAATTCAGAAAGACCAGGAGTAGCAAGGTATGTGACAAGACCAGAGGCATTACTGACAAGAGGGTTCAGGCAGGGACCTGTGCTGAAACACAGTCCCAAATGCAAAGGAGAGAGGTTGCAGGCTTTCCCCAGCCCTTTGAAAAGTGGCCAAGCTGTGCACACTGTAACAAAATTAAAATATTTCTATCCCTTTGCAGATACTGCTACACCCTTTGTTATTCCTGGTCTACTAATTCATCAGACTTGGCAAGTAATCAATCAGAATAATAGCAAAAATGGAATTTAAACAAAACAAACAAAAAAAAATTGAAAGCATTTCCCAAACCTCTGATTTTCCAACAATTTTAATCCATTGTTATTTGATCATTATGGACTGTGAAATACTCCAGTAAGCCAGAAGATTTCTTATTATCTGCTATGATAACTTTAACATACATTCATTCACGTGATATACTGTGAATGGATGTGTGTGGCATTCCGTAATTTATGTATCCATACACCATTTCTTGGTAGTTTTTTAATACACAGGCTCTCTCCAACACAGGGTCTCTACAGCACACAGTAGAAACAAAATTATTGCCACAGTTAAATGGCATTGGTGTTCTCCTGGCTCCTCTCCAAAGGAAATCTTGGAATTAAATAGTATAAAAAGTGGAAGCATTAGAAAGAAAAATAATTTGTATACTTATACTCTGACTTCCACAAGTAATAAAGAAAAATTATGAGAAATTAAGTGTTTTGGAAAAATAGAACAGTATCCAGGGCTGAAGATCCAGGAAAATCTAAAAAACCCTGAGATTATTTTGGGTTTTTCTGTCAAGTTTCATCCCTCATCAAAAACTCAAAACAAAAAACTGCAAACTATTTACATTTTACATGTTTTCAAACTCCTTTCTGAGCTACCAGCATAGACATCTTCATAGTTAGCAAAAACACAGAAAAGCCTAAGTATGATCCAGAGTGTTATGAAATGCAACAGGCCAAAGGAATTGAAAATCAAAATGTGCTTTCACTGAAAAAAAAAAGGAAGTTCAGAGAACTATCTGAGATTTATCTGCAATTACAGCTACATTTATCTCAAATCAGTCAGGGTGAATCCCATGAGTATTGTCCCTGTCATACATTCACCTGGGAGAAAGAATCACAGGTAAATGACAGTTCAAATATATATACCTAATGAAATTTTGATGACTGTTTTCATTCCCCAGTCATTAGTCTACAAATTAGTGAGAAAGTTTAGTTACAAAAGTATGCTGAATGAAGAAATGGAATAACTGCTTCAAAAGCAGCTGAATCTGGATTTAAATCAGATTATGTTAGCATCTTTACAATTCCACAAGAGTAAATAATGTTCATTATTGCAATCACACCCTGCAATTTCACTTCTGTGATGAGTATAAATAATCAGTGGTGGCATTTCACCATTAAAAAATTTGTCATAATGAAAAATACCATAAAAGATCAATGATTTAATTTACAGGTGAGAAACTAATTCAAATTTTATGGTTTATTTCATCTGAGAAGATCAACTGCCAATGAATATTCTCTAAAAATTATTAATTCAAAACAAGGTTTTTTAAACAGGATTACTACTTTCCATTTTTAAGTCAAAAACCAGAGGCTTGAAACAATTTCCTCATCCCCCTCTAATTCTTTCTTTATTTTTTTAGTGTAGAGATGAAATCTCTTCATTAGTAAAGAAGAGCAAAGCCTGTGAATTTCCTGTGTATAAACCCCATGGTCACAGACTCACCTCACTGAGGGCAGTTGATATCCTATTTCTGTGGTCTTTTGAACAGAGACTAAGATAATAATTTCAGGAAGCCACCTGTTTGCCTATGATAAACCTTGTTTTCCCCATAAAGCTGGAATTGGAAACTTTGATAAATTATTTTATAAATACTGCAGTAATAAGGGATGTGAGGGTTGCAATTCCTTTTGGCTTCATTACATATCACAACTGCTTCACATTTTAGCTGTTCATAGTTAAGCAAAAGGAAGTGGGAATTAAGTATATTTCTTAGTGTGAATATCATCCAGAACTTACAGAAGTAGAATTGTTAACACATCCATGTATCACTGAGCCCTATAAACATACAAGCCAGTTACTTTTCTAAAGTTGTGGGTGCAGGTTTTTCTGCACTTCAAATGACTATGTTTTAAAGGAAATTATTCTTTCAGAGGAGAAATTCACTTAATTAAAACCTTCATAATCCCTCCCCACCCCCATAACAGTAATTGGGATATTATTCTAAGCCAAATCAAAAAACTTCTGACTTTTTATGGAGATACTGTTTCCAAACTGAAGGTGTAGTTCCATACCTTTATCTCTTATTTGCATTTTCTGTAGAGAAACCTGAAACATTTTATTTACTAGGAAAATAAAGCTCCTGGAGAAGAGGTAATCACAAAAGAATACCTTGAAATAATAACTAAACGCCAAAGGTACCTTAGGTTGAAAAGCCAGAATGGAATTATCTAAATTGAAAAATGAGTGTAGGACTGAGATTTTCTGCTATAATTGAAGATAAATGTATTGAATTACCTCAGAATATCCAAGTTATCCCTAGTTTACTGTTTAATCCAAAGCACAATATTATTCCTCATAATCCTTTGCCACCCTCGGACAGATGATGGGAGAAGAAACTTTAGTTTTATTTACATATTTTACAGCTTTTGTCAAAGCCATAACCTCCCTTCTATTTTATTATTATCACCAAGGAATAAAAATTTCCAGTGGAAGCAGAATCAGGGTGAATACAGTCAGCAAATAAAAGTATTAATCTGTCATTGCATGAAGGTATTTGAAAAAACTGCAAGATACAAAAAAAAAGGTCATAAAGATTGATGACTAAACACACTTATAAAGAATTTTTTTTCTGGGAATGCCACTTAAACGCATCTGAATGGCAATAATTGCACTTGTGATTTGCCCATGAATCTCCATTTTTAGCTGCATCTGCTTTGTGGATATTTCTAAAACAGAAGAACACATTGCCTTAGCAGCTCCTTGAACTGGACACCAGCTGAATTTGAACTTACAGAGCTCCAAGCAGATGTGATTTGGGGTCCAGTAAGTGTGATATGTCAAAACTGTTCTCAACTACGCTGAGGAACTAGAAGTGTCAAACAATTTGGACCTCTCTATATATACATCACCACGTCCCTGGCCAGAATCCTCCAGACTGCAGTTATTGAAAGTAATACCAATATGCCAGCTAACCAGACTAGGCTCTCAGCAGTAGGCAAGTCAGAGCTCAGGAGGGATCCTGAACATCTTGGTAAAAAACAAGAGGAGTTCTTGCCACAGGCCAGCTTTTCAGTACAGAAGAAGGAACTCTCACTCAATGAGGGCTGGCAAACCCCCAGAGTTAACACCTGTCAACAAAACACAAAGCTGCAAGTCATAATCCCCAATGCCTGCATCTGTGTCACAGCCAAGAGCATCCTGAAGAAAAATACACAACAGAAATATATGCTTCTATGTCCTTGGTTGAACTTGATGACCTTAGAAGTCTTTTTCCAGCCTAAAAAATTCTATGATTCTTGTCTAAAAGTGAAGTAAGAAGCTCTTCTGAGTTCTGAGTCTGTGCAGTACAGGCCAAGTGTTCAGATAAATGACTTCAAATAATAAATAACTATTTTTGAGAGTGTTTCTCCAGAAAAAGAAAAACTCTTTCTCCCATATTTAAACTCCACTTAACTTTAAATCCCTGATTTTTAGCTAACAGGGTTTTGTTTTGGTTTGGAGATTTTTCATTGGTTTGGTTTGGTTTGGTTTGTCTTGTTTTAAAAAGAGCTTCAAAAACATATAACAGAGCTTCCTATTTTCTAAATTCCTCTCCCTGGGAAACCACAAGCTTTCACACACACTCCTGGATGCAGCGATGCACTGCTGCCAAAGCAACAGTTCAACTAATCAACAAAAGGGCAACACAACTGAAACCAACAGATTGTGCTGGGAAACTTCAGATAATTTTAACAGAAAAGCTGTTGCAAAGTTCAACCTGTAAATTAGCCTGCTCTGAGGCAAGGAGCTGCTCTTTATTGTTCCTTACTGTGTTGAATGAGACTCATTCCATGAGAAGCTGGAATCTGCAGGAAGGAGAAGCATTTCAGAGAGATCAGGACAAAACCGCGAATGCTCAAATGCCTTCCTCCTCCTTGGGCTTCTGGGAACAAGAAGATGTAGAAGTAGTTTCACTACACTTGGGAAAACACAAAATCTTTACAAAATATATCTTGTCAAAAATCCTGCAATGTGACCAAGTAAGAAATACCAAAAAAATCAATATTGCCAGAGCACGGACTGATGCCCACAGGGCTTTGCAGATCCTGACATGTTTTGGAACCAGCAAGGTTCCACTCCCCACAGCATGATCATGGTGCTTTACACATCTCCTACCTAATCTGATTTCACAGAAGCAAGGCAGCATCCCCTGCCTTGAAAAGAGTCATCCCACAAGGACTGAGTTTTGATGCTGAAAGCTTAAATCAGTGCACAGACAAAAAATGCATTGGCAGGAGAACAAAGTGGAACTATGAACTGAGTTTTTCTGACAAGCCCCAAACTCTGCCACTACCTCATCCTACTCCCCAGGCTACACGAGTGCCAGTTTATTAGCATTTTTTACCAATCTTGGGAAAAGTAAGACAGCATCAGGTAAGTTTTTCTAGAGGGATCAAAGTCTCCATTCCCACCAGAGACTCATGCAAAAGAGTCATCCATGCTATCTTTAGGTTGTCCAAGCTCCTTTTACACAGCATAAATATTCAAAAAATCACACAGTGGTTACCACAGCAACAAAGTGAGCTGTGCTACATGAATCAGCTCCATGGCTGCTGGCAGGATCTGCACTACAATGGGTCTCATTACTTGTTATTTTTCACCCCATTCACCTAATCTAGCTATACCAGCTCACACAGCTCTGTGTCTTCCAAAATTGAACATATCTTCCTCCTCAGCCAGCCCTCCACACCACCACCTACAGTTCTCACTCAGCTCAGTGCACAGGCTGTGCGTGATGATAGAACAATCAGTGCTGAAGCCACCTTCTTGCCACAGAGGGCTGCTACTCCACCATTTGGATTATCTGAAATTTTAGCTCTTTGAGAAGAGGTAGACACATGTAGGGCATGGAAGGATCTTCAAACACATCTTTATTCAGATCAGCACCTTTAATTGGTCAATAAACACATCAGCAGTACCAATACTAGGCAAATGTCAAAGCAGATGATAAAGGCTCTGAAACAAGAACAGGGCATCTCTTACTCTGTCACCAGGGTTACAACCCAAATGAGTCTGGCAGCAGCAAAAGCAGGAGTTCCTCCACTTTCAGAAGGAAAGAAATGTGAGATGGGACCTCAGGGTGAGCTCCTGGAGCTGCAGGGAACAGACTGGACAAATTACTGCAAGTAGATCAGGGCAAACAGCCCAGCCCCAAAGAACAAAATGTCACCAGAAGCCTTTCACATACTCGCTTTGGCAAATTGCCCTTTAAATACCTTCCACTCCAATATATTCCCAAGAGCCATGCTGCTGCTTCTCTTGAAGCTGGTTCCCGGCATAAATCAAACTGTAAGATTTCAGCAGATTATTTTTTCTAAGATAGACCTGCACAGCTGATCTCAACGGCAATTGCAGAGTTTTGTAGTAGGCCAAGAACACACTTTTTAATCACATGGCTGTAGGTCCTCTATTACAGATCTATTTTTTGTAGTTTAAAATATTAAGAGTAAGAATGATCTATACGGTAAGCCTGAAACCCCAGTATTTGGCAGCATGTTAGCAGGTTTCAAGCCTTACTCTGAACAGGTGCTACTTGTTCAGCAGACTCTCAAAAAAACTTCATTATCTAAATGGATCTAGTTAAGAATGCTGCTTACATTTGCTCAGCTGGATGAAGTTCACTTCCAGTATTAGATATACAATTTCAGCTTCCTATAAGATAAGGATATTTTCTGTACAGTGGATTGCAAAACCAAGGTAGGCCTCTACTCTGTTCAAGCAATGCACTGGAGACTTGAAATTCAGAGTTCAGAGCAATGGACAGTTTGCTGATGTAGTAAAAGAGACCTAGGCAAAAGATATTGCAAACATCAGAAGAAAAGATATGGCCTCAGTGTCATTCAGTCAGAAAATAATCTTCAAAATCTCTGGAATATATTAATTACAAAGTGTTCGATCTAGATGTGTTTCTTCTTTAAGAACACAAATCAGGCTGTGAGCAAGACCAAAACTCTGCACCAGACATTCAGTGAAAATTTTTTGAGGAAGTTCCCTAAATGGTCAAAAGCATATTTTTCTGTAATTGTATTCTGAAAGGAGACTAACTTTTGAGTTCCTACCAGAATGCACTTCCTCCCACACACAGGTCCTGTTTCTAAGCAACATGCTGTTAAACCATCCACAGGAATAAAAGAGTCAGTTAAACATTACCATCCAGACTCACCTGCTGTGCCCTGAGGAGCAGCATATGTATGTCAAAGAGAAGATACTGGCATAGTCCAGCAGAGCACAGGCTATCAAGGATACTGCAGTTAGGAAGCTGCAGTTCAAGGCTGACTCAAGGAGACCACAAGATTAACAGGCTCTCCACTATAAAGTACAGAGTCTCCAGAAATAGAGATTCCACTCTATTTCTATTACCAAGACCTCCTCTCCAGAATTTAGGCTCTCACTCTGTCCTCCAGCCACAGCCCTGTAGAGATGTTTTATCCTCTCCCTCAAATCAAGGCAGTTTTCTCCCTTGTCTGCTGGATATTCTTTCTGTTGGTTTCCCAGTAAAGTCAGATAACACACCCTGTTAACAGAATAAGCCACCATTATTCCAAAATGTCTCCTTTTGCTTCAGAGTCTGCAGTTTAAGACCTCATAAATTAGAAGAGATCTTCAATGAGAAACCTCTGGTCCACATACAACCTACAAACCACCATAAAGAGCCTCACTAATTGTTGAAATTCCTCCCTCTACATGTGGCCCAAGCACAATACTTTCTCCTGTCCATGCACAGGACAGGGATGCTGCACAGCCAGAGGATTTTGTGCTGGCAGACCATGTTATCTCGTCAGAATCAGTGTCTTTGCCAGACTACTTAAGGCTGAAAGCCAAAAGCAGAGCTAACTCTCCTCCTGTTATCACAGAAGGAAAAATGACAGAAAAAAGCCTTGAGAGACAACCTATTTTATTCTTGTGATTACCTGTAAACAGAGTCTTGTCCTGGGTCATGGATGGCCAGCACCAGGGAAGACCCTGCTGGGAGGACATAAGGGTTCACAAACAGCAGAACACATGAGTGGCAATGCTGGGAAGGCACAGCTTAAGGTAAGCTGTGCTTTCAAAAGCCACAGTTCTTTATGTTTTAGAGGTTTCAAGTTAGAAGCTTATGGAAAACAGACCCAAACTCAGAAGCAGCAGGCTGGTTCCCACTGGAACGAGGCAATTAGTTTTCTTGAATTCCCATAGTTATTTTTGTGACACATCTGGAGGATATCTCTTTGTTTTCTCCAATGTTCTGTATACCTGGACACAAACATGGAGACACTTATCTTGTACATGTTAAAGCATCATGACACTGTTCCTATTTCTTCCCCCAACAGGCTTTTGTCTATCATGCTTGCTCAGAAAAGCCACCTGTGTTCATTTAAGACACACAGGCCTAAATATACTTCCCAGGGGAAAGTGCCTATAAAGGTGTTTGTATATATACAGCTACAAGAAGGATGCGCTCAGAGAATTCTTTGCTCTGCACATGGTGTGATGAATCTCAGTTGTCTGCTCACTTTCCATAAGCAAGCAAATGAGCTGCTTGCAGATGTTTGGCTGCAGACCTGTTTCAAGAAGAACAAGATACAACAAAGGAAATGCAGACAAACTCCTAGGCTGTCTGCAAGCTGAGCTGTGGCACAACACAGGGCTGCAGAAAAGGGAGACAAATTCAAGAAAAAAGCAACTTCCAGCTTCAAAAGCAGCTGGACAGATCAAGCACACAAGCTTACTGGCTTTCTAAGGCCAGATGTTACAGGCATGTTGGTAGCAGTAGTGACCACTCCTCCCAACAGAAGACAGTATGTGAATTTTAGACTGGTTGCTTCTGGCTCTGTGTTATTTTGGTCTGGGTTTTATTTGTTTGGTTTTTTATTTGTTTGAGGTTTTTTTAGGGGGCAGGAAGTGGGGGGTTGTTTTGTTCTTGTTGGGGTTTTTGGTGGCTTTGTTTTGGGGTTTTTTTCCTAGGATGAGGTTATAAATACTTTAACAAATAGAAATAACTGCAATGAACCTAGCCAAATATTGCATTGACATTATTAAAACAAGCCTTCTGTATATGCATTCCGCAGTCATGCAGAGAATTTTTTTTACATAACACAGAAGCCTCATGTACTTAAAATTATATCATGCAATTTTAAAAATTAGTATGTACGTGAATTTCATACAACTGAAACAAAATATTCTGCACAGCTCTAAACCTGTGCTGTATCAGTACTGATCTTTCCAGATTTCTTAAAAACTCTTTGAAAAAAACAATCAAAACTGCTCAAAGGAGCAGTTTTGATTGTTGCAGTAATTTCATCTATTCTAGCTAGGGAAAGTGGAGGGTTTGAAAAAGTCAGACACTTTCCAAGTCATAATTTCCCCTTTCATTTTAGTTCAAGAACATGGCCTTCATTGACTAGTAATTAAGAAAGGAAAAATTACACCACCTGAGATCTTAAAGTACTGATACTCATTAGTAGTAAGCACTGCTAAACTCTGGTAACCTTGCCATATTTATTTTTTAGAGACTTTTAATACCTTTTATTCCATGGAAAACTACATCTATTCCAATTTTTCTAGAGGGACAGATCAGACACAATATTTAGGGACGGGAAAACCCGCAAGATTAATTTTAAAATCTCCTAGAAACTTCATCTTAAGGGCTTCTCAGACACAGGGATGCCACTGACGTTGGTAATGAAACCATTATCATACAACTCCATAATAAGCTCACTACCTAAAGAGTGTGGGTGGTTCTATCCCTCTTCCTTCCTTAGTGAACGGAAAATATCAGAACAAAAACAAAACAAAACAAAAACCAAACTACAGAGAGCAGGAAAGAGTGATCAAAGTTATGGAACAGCTCCCTCACAAAATGAAACTATAGGTCAGACCCAGGTCTGGAAAATGGTACAGCCATGATTATTTCAGTTTCTAGATTATTATCCAATAAAACGAACAAGATATACCCACATATACTGGGCAGTGAGGTGAAGCTACTGACAGAGATGTCCCCTGAAACTTCCAAAATATATTGAAGTCTACTTATATTTGGTAACAGAAAGTGAGACAAGCCTTGGGTTGAATCTAAATTTAAGACCAGCAGATTTGTAAGTATCTCATTTCTATCATAATGCACATTTAGGAAGCAAATAGCTCTGTGTTGGTAAGAACTATACAACAATAAACTGAATAAAAGGAAGCTGTATTAGGCTATGTTTAATATATTGTTTAATGTATTCAGGTTCTTTTCCTGGCAGAAAAGCAGAGTATCCATCAAAGTACAGTAGCAGCTGGCAACTGTGTACACCAATATCTAGTTTCTCTAAGGAAAAAAAAAAAAGCTGCATGTAGCAAAAGTCCGTCTTTCTATGTTTCCTTTCAAACTATTCCAATTTTTTTTTTTTTACATAATAAATAGGAATAGTAATGCAAGGAAAGAACAGTGATGAATAAAACAGATGGTTTGAGTCAGATCCTTAGTTTGAATAAATCAACATACAGGATAAAGCCAAGAAATAATTTGTATCATATAATAATCACGTCTTCATATCAAAGATGGTTCTCCTTGAAGCTTCTGGAGGACAAAACTGGTACAGAGACCTGAGCCAAGGGGCATCCAAGCAAGTACCAACCAAGGACTTCCAGGCAGCTCAGTGTCTGCTGCCAGGAAGCAGCTTGGGGTCATCAGCCCTGCCCTCCCTGCTGATGCTGAGCTCCAGCTCTCCTGGGACAGGCTGTGCTTCCAGCACATCCACACAGTGATCCCTGCTTCTGGAGGCACAGTCAGGGCCTCTAACACAGGGCTGGATCTTCATGAAAAGACTGGAGTGTCAGGGCGGTTTGAGACCCCTTCCAGGACTTTGCAGTATAAAATTAACTTCTTTTGAAGGTCTGAATGCTTTCAGGTCTCCTGAGGACCCCTCTTGCTTTGCCAGCAACCAAAGGAACAAAAAAGAAAGAAAAAAACCCCATTTGTTTGTTCTTTGACCTGGGAGATCTTTCTGTGGCTCTCTCTGTTTAGTCATTTGTGATAACCTTCATGATTAATCAGTGAGTAATACTCACACTGGTAAGTTCCCACTGTGCAGTGCTGCAGTATTGTTTCTGGAAATAAAACCCAAAAAAAATGCAATGCTATAATGTGAGATACAATGCCATCGGTTCTCACTCAGAGTCCACAGGTGTTCCAGATTACCAACGTTATAAAAGTTTCTGTGTTATTCAAACAGAGAAACTATAGGAAAATAGCACATACTTTTCATCAACCATCCCATTTTGGTTTGACTGTGTATTTATTTTAACTGTCAAATTATGATACTTGTCAAAACATATCGCCTTCTCTCTATCACCATATGCCAAGATAAATCTTCACATTCTCACTTGAATGTCATGACTGCTTCAGCATTTTGCACTGAATATTTCTCAAGCGTAGGACCATTTTTGAAGTAATACATACTAATAAAGTAACAAGAAACTAAGTATCTCTCATTATCATTAATTTCCACATCAACTGTTCTGTGATATTATGACTATGGAAGGAAATAGTCTCCTTGCCTATAATTAAATGCCATAAATATATCTGCACGTGTCATAAATGTAAAGGTAAAAATATAAAGAGTGTAAGGGGGCAAAGTGACATCAATTTAAATAGGCAGTTTAAGTCCTATTTTCAAAATTTAGCAGACTATGGAAGCCTCTGTCTCATTTCACTAATGAATATTTTTAAAATGTGATTTAAGTGAGAACTGTTTGTCTTGTTTTCATTGGCTACAAATGAAAAGTGGGTGTCCAACCACACTCTTCAACACTAAAAAACAATCTGTCCCCTGTTAGTAGGTTTGCCACAGCTCTTGGAGGACTAAAAACAAGAATTTCATAGTGAAAAGAACCCAAATAAATACAGTTTTTGACCAAAATAGTTGGTGTGGAAAAATTATCTAAATGCCAAAATTTTAAAAACGCCCAAACTCTCTCAAGTTTGGAGACAGACAGGATCTGTTTGAAAAGATGCAGCATGATGGAAGCTTTGGGGGTTTTTAATTAGCCAAACCCAAAGTAATTGGACAAAAATTAAATCAACAGTTTACTGATATACTGTTAGCTTGGTCTGTGCTCTGGAGTCTACAACTTTGGAGTCATTTATTCCAGGTTTGGATACCCCACACACTCATGGCCATCGGAGCAGGCAGCTTCCCTGCCTGACTTGGAAATGCAGGAGCTAAGAAGAACTCAGCCTGGTATCATGTCTCTGTGAGATGGCAATAAAACTGTTCAGGTTTAAGAAATTTAAAAAAAAACCAAACTCTCAAAATTGTAAATGAGACATGACTACAGTCCATAAAAATTCTCAAAGCAAGGAAGCTAATAGATTGAGGTGTCAAAAAAAATACCTAATTGCTTTAAAAGATAGCTGCAGCAAAGCAAAAGTCAATAGATAAAGTTGATCTGAGCCAGTAAAAGAGCTCAGCAAAAAAGAGGCATGGAATAAACTCACAGAAGTTAAATCATTTTTATATCGAATCCATAGTCACATGGAATGTTTTTAACCAGCATGACTACAACTTCTTTGTGACAGCTGGGAGCTGAATAATAAGTTCATGCAACATTTTATCATATCTGCTTTACACTTGTTTCAAATTTAGTTTCACTCTATATTCACAATATAACCTCCCCTCTCAATTAATTACCTGCAGTCTTAATTAGGTAATACTACTAAATGCTAAGATTAGGTATTTTATCCCTAGGCTGGGTTTTGAAGGAATTTTTCAGGGGGGAAGAAGGTGTAGTTTTTAAAATGGGATTTTTTTTTTTAAATTTACAGTTTAATATGCCATATTTTTAATAATAAGAAAATGTCAATTTCCAACAGCTCATGTGTATATTCACCCTATAACTCCAAATTTAGAGAATCAGAAAGAGAAGACAAATTCAGCACAACACTATAACAAGACATAGCAACTTCGTAAAATGTTCTAATTTAGTCTTAAAATACTCTCTGGCTATTTAAAATTCTAAAAGATTGCCATCTCATATGTCTGAATCACATAAAAAATTAAATAAGCATAAGACTGATCCTCCCTTTACAGATTGTGGTTACACGCCCTTCCACTAGTTACTGATCAAATGCTTTATTTCACATATCCAAATAATTTAAAGCAAAATCACCCACTCCAAGTCTTAAGTGTCACTTTCTGGACATAGACCAGCAGCTCAAAGAATCTTCAATGTCCCTACACACCAAATTCTTCACCCTGCATGACAAACTTGGAGGTAAAACCTGAAATCATGTCTCATCACAGATAGCTTCTGAATTTTCCACAGCCCTGAGCAGTCCACTTATTCTGTAAATGGAGAATTAATGACCCCTTTCACCCAGAAATATTAGATATTTGAAAATGTTCAATCACAGCTCAGGTTATTTTAGAAATTTACTCTGGCAATTCTCTCACAGCCTTATTAATAATTAACTGCCATTATAATACAAAGCTTCTCCATCTAAAAGCACAATGACCCACCACTGAAGGGAAATTTTCAGCCCAATGACCCTGTGATAGGTGAGGTACCAGTGATTATCTCGACTTCTTTCACTTTTAAGATCTGTTACAAAACAAGACAAAGGGCTAAAAATATGTGGTAATTTGGAGAAGGAGGCTTCAAAAGCCTGGGTGAGATGGTTGTTGTTTTTGTCTTCATGAAGCTACTACACTGGAACTCTAAACAGTGTGATTTAATTCCAAAACTGCTTCATTAAATCTCCAGGAGCTGGTTCAAAAGAAGAGTTTCTAGCTGTTTTTGCAATTCAGATGTAGGGAATACATTAATACAGAAGTAGAAAGGTTTGGGGAGGAATAAAAGGCAAAAGCTACCAAATCATGATTCAGATCTGCTTTTCAGTACTCTGCCTCTCATAACTAAAAAGAATGGAAATTGCACTTTATCACGGACTTTTAAGAGACCTGTTAATTAACTTAATATTACATTAATGCATGGGTGATTTGCTGAATGGACATGGCAGCTCATTTATTTCAACAGGCCGTGCACAGAGCAAGTTCCCATTCAGGAATAGTTGAAAACCTTGTTTAGCAGGGAATAACATTCAGAAACAAGAATAAACTCACTCTACTCTTCATTTCCTTCTAGGAATTATTTTAACGGCTCCATGCGAATTAATTTAACAATGTTTGAAGACAGAAAATCTGATTTCCAAAGTTATTCAATTATTACACAAAATGGTTCACATAACTTTTTATAAACAACTGTATAAGGGATTACATCAAAGAGAATGCCTTATAATTACTGCTATAGTCAGATATAAACAAGTATGAAAACAATTATTTCCCTCCAGAGTGGATAACACTTCCAGTTTAACAGTCATGAGCAAAGTAATTTGCAAAGTTTATTAAGATTATGGTTTTACAGGCTTTAATTTATTGAGACAAAGCCTCATTTATGCAGAAACATTAGGACATACTAGTGACTCACTTGATATCAAATATTCTTCCTGGAATAAATTTTTCACATAATTACTTCAAATAAATGAGGTGTTTACAGTCAATGAACTGATTCCCTTTAATCTGTTTCTCAAATAATACGTACTTATGGAAAAATAGCATAAGTTTTTTCAAACTACAAATTAACTTTATAGTGAAACATATGAAGTGCCTTCATAAAGAAATCCTTTTACTTGACTAAAAGTATCTCTATATAATGTAAATAATTCCTGTTCTAACTAGTCACTGACTAGATCTCAAATTGCTAAGTCATTTCTCAAATTCTTCTGCAGAGAACAGGTATTATCAGATCAAATTGCCAAACTGTTTTTTTAATACATTTTCAGCGTTTTGGACCAGACCTACCGTGAATAATAGTTCAAATCCACATTTAAATGAAAGACACAGCACTGAATCCAGTGAATGTTATTGCAAGAAGCAACATCTATGTATCTACTCACCGTTGTTTAAATCAGGGGAATCTTATAAAAATTCTGCAGTGTAGATACATGAACAAAGCCCTCTTCACATCCCTGCCAAGAGATCTATTTGTCAGTGGCAGATGAAGCTGCAGATCCCCTGTGATTAATTGACTACTTGGTTCCTGACTCAGTCTGGATAATGTCATTGTGTCTATGAATTTCATAATTCTCACCATCAAAATAGAATTCCCTGAATAATAGGAACACAGGAGTACCAAAAATGTTGCTAGTGGACCACGTCCTCAATGCTTTAACATAAAGGTGCTTTGCCCTCACATTGGCGTTTTAAACACATTGGTCAAATTAGTCTTAGCATTCAGTCACCTCCAGAAAAAAAAAAAAAGGAAAAAAAAGGAAAAGGAATTATTTCTATACCTGTATTTCAGTTTGTGCCCATTGCCTCTTGCCCTGTCACGAGACACCATTGAAAAGGCTCTGTTTCATTTCCTATACATTCCCTTCAGATATTCTTCAGATATCTTCATTTATTCAAGGAATCCCCCTGAGTTGTCTCTGCATCAGGACAAACAGTCCCAGCTCTCTCAGTCTTTCTGCACATGTGAGATGCTCCCATCTCAGAATCACCTTAGCAGCCCTTTGCTAGTATCCTAACAAATAAATCTTTCTCCTAGCTGGGAATAGATTAAGTCTCTGCCTGAACTGAAATTTGGCTATTGTGATCTCCCTTAATAGGCAGCCCAGTATAGAACAGGCCGGTCTCTTATGGTTGTGAGAAATTCCTGTCATCTGAAGATTTCTAAAAGCAAAAGGAGTGAAAAATGTCCTGTTGAGTTCAACTGGTAGGACTCTGCAAAACTTCAGTAACTCCATAAGCCAAACCCCTTTCTGTGACTACTGTCTGTCTCTAATGGCAGATGTATTCATAATACAATTTACCCTGGAGGATTTTCTGTATTTTTATGTTAATCCAGTAATGGTAATCTGATTTACATAAAGTCTACCAATGCAGTTCTCAAGCTCTGCAAAACCATTCCAAAGTGTTTGGTTGCTTTGGGTTCTGGTTGCTGTTCCTTTTTTTTTTTTTTTTTTTTTTTTTTCTTTAAGAAGACTCAAATAAATGCATTTTATTAGGGATGAGAACATGGGAAAGAAAGAAGGGAAATGGAAGTGTCTCAAACTCTCTGGGAATACACTAAATTCAGTGCTTGGAAGATTAGTGAAAATAATTTTAATTAAAATACTATCTGTCTTCTGTTCTACTACTATTGACTTATGATGCGACTTTTTAACAGAATATTGACTTTCTCTTCTCAATCCAACAAATGCCATAAATATACATGTTAATCTCTTTGGAAGTCAGTATTCAAGAATTTAATCTAAGCTTTCTTTTCCTCAACAGGACAAATCTTTTATTGGGGTAAAAACCAGTTGTGTTGGAAGCACAGACCTGGGAGTTCATCACTGTGGATTTAAATCTTCCTTTCCTAATTCACACATGCAAGCACACGTGAGCACCATGGGAGGGGGTATTTATCCAGAAATATCACATCAGGAGCAAAAGTGATTGTCAGAGTGCCTCCACTTGCCAGTGGAAGAAAATTTACTAAAAATACAATTTAGAAGAACATTCTGTAATAATTGAATAGAGAAACCTTATAACTTTTCCAAATATATAAAATTATTTTTTGATTAATACATAATGGCATAAACTAATAAAATCTTCAGATCATTAGGATGACTTTGTTTTTTCCTCTTATTTCTTATGAGGTAGTCCATATAGCTTTCTTCCACTCCCAGATATTTTTGGATACAATAAACTGAACCAATACAATACTTCATTAAGAAATACAAGTACCAATATGATAGATATTCAAAATTTGTATGTTCAAACCCAAACTTTAGCAAGCTCAGAACACATAACAACTTTTAAAATCTTTTTTTAAACCTAGAAAACAAAGTTTCAATTTTTTCTGCAATTTAAGCACAGTACAGTGAAATCTGCAGTACAGGCAGCATATCACATAATTAACTGTAATATTTAAATGACAGGAATTTGTTTTATTTTAAAATGTAGCCTTGATCTCTTTCTCCTGTGTGAGGCTTAATTTTCCTGAGTAGCTGATCAGTTTTTATTCATGTCCTTTCTTATTGAGCTCAAATAATGATCCTGTAAAGATAATGAGAGATTGTTAATGTATTTTTGTTGGTATATTTTTAAAAATCTCAGCCAGAATGGACAAAGCTGTGCTGGTTGAGCAGGTGGTAAAGATCAAAAATGAAATAAATCAAAGACGATGTGCAATAGTTACAGGCGCTATTGTAGCAACTCGCTTATGATGTGGTAGCTGAGGGTTTAACTATCAGTTTCATTAGATGTTACAATTCCTTAGTGTAGACAGCTTTGAAGTGAAAACTCTCTTGATGTACAGCCTTGGAAACAGGAATTCTCAGCTAAAAGAAAACACCTCCTCCCCTATGACAATCCTATGCTTTGGGTCATATTTCTTCCTTTAAAAGATGTAGTTCAAAAAAAGAAATTGTCATAGCTTATCATTAATGTGCTTGCTTCTAACAAGTTGGCAAATAGTCTTCATTTCTTCCACTGTTCACCATCATGAACAGAAGATTCTTCACAGGCCACTGTTTTTGGTAGGGGCATCCTTTATTACACACAAAAAGTAGAGCTTTTTTCCCTCCAATCTTGCTGAGCCTTTGTATTCCTTGCATTCCTTTTACGTAAATTGTGCACTTAAAATTCACTACCAGTTAAACCACCCCCATGGACATGATGGGACTGTACCTCTTAGAGCAAGCAATTATATTTGGTGATACCCACATTTTGTTCCTAGAGAGGAAATATGCAACTTTTCATTTTCTACCATGTGAGTTTCAGGAACTGAATCCAGGAGTCCAGTGCCTCCTGCGGGCATCTGGGAGGCAGCACAAATTAAGACTCTGTTCTGAATCATCCCCTAGAGAAGCTCCTCTTTATGCAGCAATGGTAGAGTGCACTTTGATGAAGCAGGTAATAAAGTAATTATTTGTTCACAAAGATATGGAAGTAACTTCCACTCTCTGAAATGTGGAATAGGAAGCACTTACAGTGCTTACCATGGTCCTTGTCCTTTTGGACAAACCACCTATCCCCCATGGCACACCAGGAACACAACAGGGGCCAGAGGAGAAGACATCCCAGAGCATGGCAACCTCTCTTCTGGCCCAGCACAGAAATGTTCACCCCTGGGGTGCCCATTGCAGGAAGGAAACTGAGTCCTACTGCTCTGTGCCTTGTCTCTAAGGACAGGCAGGATGGGAGAGGGGTAGCAGACCTCTTTGCCAGGAGCCAGGTTGAGTGCATGGCTGGGATTTGGCTGCTCAAAGACAGGGAACAACTTATTCCTCACTGATATGAAATGTTAAAGCAGAAAAGTACTAGGGTTTCTTCGTTCTTCCTGGGATAATAGAATTACCCAGGAACTCAGAGCACTTTCTAAAATTACATTTCAGTACTATGTAATCTTAAGATTAATTAACTTCTGTGTTCCTTCATTCTTTCTCTGTGTATAATACTGGTTTATTGACATGTAAATTTGGGGTGTGGGGGGGAGAAATCCTCAGAAGTTCAATATCTTTTGGAACAGAGCAGAAAAAGTAAAGGAGAGGTCATACAGTAATTCAAAGCAAGGGAGCCACAAACTAATATATTTTCCATACACGTTCCCAGAACCCTGCTTAAATGACTGCTGCATATATAAGAAAAGCAAACGCAAATGAATGTCAACCAGATATTGCCTTTTCCTTCACCTCATCTTCATAAACACAGGGAGATCATTTCTAATGAAACTTGCCCTTTCTCAATTGAAAAATTAATCTGCAAGCAAAATTAAGACATTTTTCCCATATCCCTCCCACCCATAAAATGTTAATAATTTTGGTTCATATACAAATGGCTTAGTTTAAGCTCAAAACATTTTTCCTTTCCCAGTGTGTACGTTTACACTTCTCTATCAATGCCAGTACTTAGATGTTTGATATGTTGCTTTAGTTAATTTTAATGAGTAGAACTTTTCTGAACTGTTCATTCTTCATGCTGAATTTTCCATTGTACAACAGAGATTTATTTTTCTTTAAACTTATCACAGTATTTCTACCTTATTGTTTTCCACCAGCCAATTTCTATCACCTGCGAGGAAGAAATCAAGAAAGAGTGAATGTACACTAAAAATATCACCAGCCATAAATCATGTTTTTGTTTGATTTCTCAGGTCACCTTATTTTGTGACTACATGGAATTAAGTGCCATACCTGTATACTGAGGTTTTATTTAAGCCCAAAATTCACGTGGCTAAGATGGGTAGCTACTCGTAATGTTTAAGCAACTTCTACCAGATCAAGCTAGTGGTCTTTTTGTTGTACTGTTTCCTATATCAGTTTTATTAACTTACGATATTTACACCAGCAACCATCAAGGTTTTGCTGAAAATACTAAAAAAAAAAGAAAAAACAAAACCAACAAAAAAAACCCAAACAAAACAAAACAAAACAAAAAAGAAGAAAAAAACCACACACACACAAAAAAGAAGCCATAAAAATTGTTACCATGTGGTGGAGAATACACAGAATGGATTTAAATATCTTCAAGCATTTCTGCACTTTACATTTTGAACAGGAATATAAAACAAACAAATTCCACTCTAGTCTATATTTACACACTAAGGTACTGCAAATCTGAAGCCAGTGAAGTGCTGTAACCTGCACTGGCAAATGTCCAACCCCACTGCCTTTGCAAATTTTATTATTAGCATCAGTGTCACACCACAATTTTACACCAAACAGTGCTGGGACATGCACACAAATCCTGATCCAGGTTCCAGTCAGATGCTAAGGTGGCACCATGACCTGCAAGTCTCATTGAGAGACCTGTAAGTTCTTGTAGAGTTAAAAATATCAGAATATACTATCTAAACACACAAAACCTAGAGAAGATGAGATATTTCACTACAAGGGACAAAGTCATAATGAACTAATTTCTTCTGGGAATACCAAAGTCATTCCTATTTTAAAAAAAATTAAAAATCAAAACCAAAAATGTGCTTTTACAGAAAATTTTATTAGACAATTGTCTGTTGGCAAAGATGCTCACAGACTGCCAACGTGTTGGCACCTTTGTCAACTGCAGTCTTTATGGTGTCTTTCAGCCACAACCTCCTTGATTTAAATGCAAGTGCTGCTGACCTTCAGGATTATGTAAAACCATATTATTTCTCTCCTCTGTATGCCAGGATAAGACCAGTGTTAGAGGGCAATTTTTTTCACTCCTTGATCAGTGAACTAATTCTCCAAAATAGTACAGAGCTCCATTTATTTGGCAATTATATAGCTAGGGAAAGGGGATGTGGGAAAACATTATTTGAGAGCTATACGGGGTTAAAAGTAAGGAAGTATTGAAGAACAACCGTATATGTCACAGAAAATTAACACCCTCCATTAATCCAAGGCCCTAGCTATATCCTAGATGTGCTTCTATCTTACTTCTAGCAGATAATTTCCAACTGATCATAGCTGTCATTTTGTACACTTTTATTGGCAGCAATCCCCTTAATACACAGTTAACTACAGATGGCGGGACTCTAGTTTCAGATGCAAGATTTTGCGATATAACATATAAATAAACCTTCAAGTACCCTAAAGCAGAGCTGTGAAAACATGTTAGTGCTACTTTATGTATTTAGCTTGAAAGGCAGTGCCATTCTAAATAAGAATGCAGAGAAGAACAACATGATCGTACATTTAAGCAACAAGTCTTTCTGCACATGATTTAACTCTGTATTTAATCACAGTGACATCAACCTCAACTTTCTCATCATCCATCATAAAAAGATTATGACTCATATATTTAAAAGTATACAAACTACAAGATACTTGTAGTTTTTCTTTTTTAAGAGAATTTCTTACCAAAAGAATCACTCAGTGAGCCCAAAACCAACAGAAAAAAAATAAAAATCAGAGTATACAATCCAAACACACAAAACCTAGATGAGATGAGCTCTTTAACAGGAAAGGAAAAAACAATCATAAAATATTTTCTTCTGGCAATACCAATCCCTTCCATTTAAATAAAAGAACCAAAATATTGTCCTTCTCCATGAAATTCAATTAAGTTCCTACACAGGGCTCCCCTTAGAACTCTGAAGACAAGATTTCCATCTGCTCTTGTTATGTTACTTTAAGATCTGCATTTCATTTTTCATTAGAAAACACTTTGTCACAAATTAGGAAAAAATGTGCTTATTTAAGGATTTTTTATTTATGATTCACAGAAAGGAAAAGAGTCAACCAGCTCACTGTTTACAAGGCACATTAGTTATGAGAAAGGAAAGAGCAGTGAACAATGAACTGAATTTGCAAATCATTACAGGAAATATTTGACACTCAAACTAAAGGGAAAAAAAGCAAAGGCACAGGCAGGGAAATGAGGACCAGCCAAGTCATGGCAGCACAGTGAATTCCCAGGACACTGGACAAGGGGAAACCTTGAACTCATTTTTTAAAATGGGAGAAAGAAGGACCCTGGGAACCACTGACCTGACAGCCTCCCCTCTGAGGGTGTGAGGCTCTGGCACAGGTTGCCCAGAGAAGCTGTGACTGCCCTATCCCTGGAAGTGTCCAAGGCCAGACTGGATGGGGCTTGGAGCAGCCTGGGATAGTGGAAGGTGCCCCTGCCCATGGCAGGGGGTTGGAAGGGGGTGATCTTTAAGGTCGGTTCCAACTCAAGCCTTTCTATGATTCTATGATTGTGTATTACAACCCTTTATCAACTAAAAAAAACAAACCTATCAGAACAAAATTTCAAATGAAATTACAAGCAAAAAACCCAAGTTGTATGAGTATACAGAGGTGAACATCCTATACAGCTTAAATGTACCGAATCACTTGAGGCGTTTTCAGTTTCCCTTTTACTCTCTCTCACCAGTACCACCTTGGTGTCAAGTAGAGGTTTAGTTCCTGGGAGATTTCCTGATAATTAAGAGAGAAGAAATTAAGTTGTTTGGTGGTTGGTTTTGTTTTTTGTTTTTTTTTAAGAGGGTTGAGCACTAACATCAGAAAATCTATGAGGTGCTAGAGAAAAATTGATACCTTGGTATAGACACTTAGTTAAGAAACACCAGGAGTTGTCAAGGACATATCCAGGTAACAAGAATACTCTTCAGCTGCAAAAAAGTCTGTGAGACTTCAAACAATTTTCCAAGTGTGACACACCTGGCCTTGCACGTTCAACAATAAATGGCAGCAATGTGTAAAAATTCAGCATAAAAAGGGAATTTGGTCGGAAGACCCTGCTCTCTGAATTGGAAAACTCAAGATGTGCACTTACTGGCATGAAAAAATACAGAATTTGTAACTTTTTAAAACATTTTCTTAAAATATGAGAGGCAATTAATTCAGTCTGATTATCAGGAGCCTTTCCACATTCTTATTCAGTAAAGAGTATCTTAAGCATGATCTACCCTGCAGGCAGACATTATCTTCTGACAGTCTCTTTTGCACTTGTGGTTGATTCTGGTGGATTGAGAATGTACCAGTTACACTGCCTGTTAATTTATTCTTCCTGTTTGGTTGGATCATACATCAGCATCATTGGTGCCCTGCCAGGCAGCAGAAGAGCAACAATATCTGGCAACTGAAGAGATTTAAAATAATTGGTGGCAATATACCAGCTCCAAAATGACTGAGGGTCTGGCTCCTGTTCAGTTGTCAAATGAAATGTTATCTTAATTATAAGGTCTAGGCTTTTCTCTGAGCATAGTAGGATTTTTTTCCCTCCTTTTTCTGCACAACTACTGAATCCCAACTGTTACAGGATTACCTTTTCATATCTTAATACTCCAGTCAACACAGTCATAGAGAAGCTGCCGCTTGAGAAAAAGGAATACAGAAAGGATAATTTCCAGAGGTAAACAACATAATGGGCTCCAACTCTGCAAGTAATACAGAGAATGCTCCCATGAACTGAGAATATTGGTGTTCTCTTCTCTCTTTTCATCATTTCAGTTTATTACTGCCAAACTTGTTAATTAAAGTCAGTCCTTAACAAACAAAAAAAAGGTAAAAAAATTGTACATTGTTGTGTTTCATGTATAAAATAGGACATTGTACTGGTCCAGGTATTTCATTCCAATTGTCCCATCACCATTGTCATGCATCGCTGCCATCTTGCTGGTGTCTACAGACACACTCAAGTTTCCCACCATGCCATGGGCACATCAGAATCAGAGTAGATGGGAGAAATTTTCAAAGTGGTAATATATTCATAGGAGGATTTCAATCACATACCTTCTGTGCTGACTTTCACATATTTTTCTGTATCTTAAAGTGTAAGGAATTAATAAAGGAAACGTATGCCGTTCACTCAGCTTTGTTTCCTCCATGAAAACTCCTGTTCCCCATTATCAGAGCTTGGGGTTTCAGATACTTCTAGTGTTTCTCTTTAGTCAGCCTGAAGATTTGGCATATCCCTCAGGCTTGAATACCTCCCACAGCAGTAATACAAAACAATTATTAATTACCAGGGTAAAAACATTGCTACCTGTAAATTATTTCAGTCTAACTTGTGTTAACATCATAAAAACACTTATATAATTAAGCTTTTCTATGTTCCATAACGCAATCTTTTGGGGGATAGAATGAGATAATTTGAGCAAGACGGACTGAAATCAGTAAATCAGATTTATCAATACAGAAGGGTTAAAGGGAGTTCCAGTCACAACTTAGTCCAAATCATTAATTAAAGTAATAATAAAAATTCATTCTGTTATTTTATTCCACAAATCACGGATACTCACAAGAGCTACAAATCCCAAGTATTGCCAAACAAACTTTGTGTAGATTAAGACCCAAACAACTTTATTTTCTGCTCCTAAACGGAAAAGTTCAAGAAAAAAAGATTCTCTGAGACCAAATAGAACCCATGTAATTGTATTATTGAATCAACACCATAATACAAGTAAAAGAGATTTATAGATTAACTGCTTCTAAAGTCTGCTTTTGAAATGTCACCTTGATCTAAAGATATCAGGTGATACAGAATTTTGGTTAATTGTCCATACAGTTGCTGTTAAAATTTGGTCCCTATTTCCTTAATAAATGTGTCCAGACATTGAATCTTTTATTGCTTTTATCTGTTAGATTAAAGAATCCCCAAAGAACTTGATTTGAGAAAATTAGGAATAGCTGGAAGATGATGATGAGAATACCTCAACTATGCTTTCTTTTTGAGCAGAACACATAGTGTAGAACTGCAAAAAATATTTATCCTTCCTTTGGAATGAAAATTCATTTGTTCTGCACAAATTGTCAGTGATTTCCTATACGCTGTATAGCAGCACTAATTGTTTAAGTGCCAATTCTGCCTAAATCCGTGTGCCACAGAAAATCTGAGTAATAGCATCTCCACTAATGGCCACACGGCACCATTTGGGCAATCCACATCTTCTCTTCATGAACCACTTCTTTCTAGCAGACTTTGTGAAATTATTATTTCTTGGCTCTGTACCTATTAAGGGCATGATACTCATGCGATTCAGGGTTACACCAAATATATCTGTGACAAACATCAAGTTCAGTTTGGGACAGTTCTCGAAAACTGGAGCACAAGCAACAGAAAAGGAAAATTAACAGTGAGGAAAAGGAGTAGTAATAAAATAAGTTCCTTGTAGACTGCTGGTCGTCTCATGTATGTCATCTAAAAGCCATTTCTCTTGGCCATCCCATATCTGAGAAAAGCACATCTAAGACTTGATTTTTATTAAAATAATAGTGTTTTGAATAACATAGCTACAACTTCAATGGAGGATGACTTTTCCCTCATTTTAAAGCCACTGACATATTATTATGCATATATATATATTGCTGTTACTCCATGGAGCTCTGTAAAGTCATGTCATATAACACCAAATTATTTCTATGGCATTTTCTATCACAAAATTGTCATCTATTATATGTTGCACTGCCTTCTTGCAAAATGCTACATTTTTAGTATGTTCATAAGCAAAAAGAAAGCAAATTGTGTTACGTGAGGGACAGTAGGCTCTGTGCTCCACTGCCAAAATTGCATGCAGTCATGCACACTTATGAAATATATTTTTCCTGTTTCTCTCTACTTGGGGGTAAAAAAAATAAATTAACAAAATATGCCAGCTTCTGCAGCCTGAAAAATTGCTTTTTCAAACTTCAATTCAGATTATCTTTTCAGTTCTTGGAATAAGGATCCCCTCTCACGCAGGATAAGCACTGTCCAAGTACATCACATTGCACAGTGGCATGTAACCCCAAGAAATGAAAAGTAAGTGCCATGAATGCAGTGATCCAGTTGGTAAAATGTAAGGATTTAGTTAAGCTTCTTAGAAATACCCCTGCCCAAGTTAAGGCGCAAATGAGACCATATGCGAGTAACAACAGTAAAGATTTTATTTGACAGTAAATATGAAAGAGAGAGAGAAAGAAATAAGAAAGAGGTGGGGACGGGGGGGGAATGTCAACAGAGAGAGAGAGTAACAGGGACAGAATAAGGAAAATACAACCTCTCCATGGATCCCAATGATGGTCTGTTGATCCTCTCTAGCTGCTCTTCTTGGTGGTGAAAGTCCCCCAAAAGCCTGGAATCCCATGGGTTTATGTACGCTCGAGCCAGGTGGCAATGTCCAGGCATGTCCCCCTGGGGGAGGGGAGACAGTCTCTTACAGCAGACTCTGGATCTGTTGCATCACATACAGTCCTGAGGTGCAAGCTCCAGGAATGACCCTGGGGGGCACTTCGGGGGTCCTATGATGGATTAATGCACCCCCTCAGCTGCCTCTCACATGAATGCCTGGTGGATGTCACCTTCCCAGGGTTGGGGGTCCCACAGCCAGTTTGTGTAAGGGAGGATGGGTTCACTGCCCCTGAGCAGAGGTTACTGCACACTGACACTTCTTCCCCCGACTTGGGATGGGAGGGGAAATCTGTGCAAACCTGCTACCAGAAAATGGGTCTGTGGGTTATGGCCTCCCCCACCCGAAAGCAAGCCAGAGATGATTCTTAGCTGGGTTTGGCTCACATTCCTTTCTTTGTTTGCTTGTTTGCTTGTTTGTTTCTCCTTGGGCCTGAGGCCCAAGAAAGACTGGGTCTTCCCTTTAGCTAATCTCAGCAGTTTAATTTACAGTCCAAAGTCCTAGCCAGGTATCTTCAGGGAGGCTTCTTTAGTTGTAGTTTCTTTATAGTGAGCAAAATTTTATATCAATGTCTGAGGCATGAACTATTTTCAGTCTCTGACAATACCACATTCCTACAAAAGACATAGTTTTTTTCTGGTGGTAAATCCAGATTAAGAAGTTAACAGCCTTATTCATAAACACAGAGGAATGTTTAATGCCTTTAGCACCTGAAAATCCCCTAATGCAATCCCTCTAAGAAAACAGTTTTCACTATAATACACAACAAGCCCTATGCAGTGACATTTATTTGCTGGCCTCCTCCTGCCTCCGCACAGTGCCACAGCTCTTGTGCAAGAATTAAACCTGGTAAATAGACCTGGCCTTCCCTTGCCTTAGATTCTAAGGGGCGTAGAGCACCCTCAGGCCAAGACTGGGGCCCTGGGCAAGTACAGCACAGCCAGCTGTGTGCAGCTGCCCTGGGGGAATCCACCCTCACCCAAAAGCAGTCCTTGTTCCAATGCCAAACACTTCAGCTACCCCCACCTAGCAGGTTAGTATCCAACCCTTTAACCTTTATTAGTACAAATCTCACACTGAACACATAGAAAGGGAAAGAAAGACCACACATATATGCTAAAAGTCTCTGTTATTTTATGAAACTTCTACAAGGATCCCTCCTCAGCAGAACCTACTGTACTGTGGTGCCTTCCTCTTCTTGTTTTGCAATATTTTCCATGATCTAATAAATGAGAAAAGGAGCATTAAATTTCAAAAGGTGAAATGTTTCAATGTGTATTTCAGAGTCTTACTCTTGTTAAAAACGAGGTCCTTTTCCGCTAAAGTTTAAAGGTTTTTAATAAAAAAACAACAAGAAAAGACAAAGACAAGGCAAAGGAATTACAGCGTCCCGGGACGCCCGGGTGTACTGCACAGAGCCAGAGCACACCTCTCCTAGAGAGAGACTTTCTTTAAATACTTTTTTTACTTTTACAACTTGTTGTATAATTCAAATGAAGTTCTTTTGAAGAATTCAGTTAGTCCTTTATCAATTCCCGGCAGAGGAGTCTCTCATCCAGGAATATCTTGACAGAAGTAGAAGTTTGCATAGTCGTTGGCAGACGAGTCTCTTATCTAGGAATATCTTGATAGGAGTAAATCGACTTGCTTGAGAGGTGGCTTGTGAGTAAGGTTAGTTATTTCTCAACTATGAAGTAAAACTAGAATGGCTACATTTCTACACAAACACTTCTTCTACAAGGATCAATATTATATACATAGTATTCATTATTTGCGAAAAACCAACACTATAATATGCATTTATAACACTCTCACATTTTATTAATCAATAAAAATATACTAGGTTGTCTTTACCATAGTGCAGAATTTTACCATGAGGAAATAACTCTGCTGGGCCCTGCACTTTATTTGGACTGAAACCTGAGAAAACTTTGAGGCAACTGCACTACAGTCCATTAAGTTTACCTTTTGCCAAAGAATTAGGCTTCATTCTTAGACTCCAGATTCAAATTAGAATTTGTGTTTTCTTTGCTTAATACTAAAATCAATAAAATAATCTGTCTCCAGAATGAGATTTATTAAAATGTAAAATAAAAGACTTTCTACAGAAAATCTTTTACATGTTAACTCTAATAAAACTAAACAGATAACCAATCTAAATAACATCAGTAGGACTTGGGCAGACTACAATTAAACTACAACAAAATAAAATCTAGAAGCCTGAAAATTAAAGGACTGAGGAAATACTGTTTAATACTTGTCTGCAGTAAAATGTGGCCAGAATTCATTCATAAGTTATGTACCAATTCTGAACTCTACAGAGGAAAATCTGGTTTACCTTAGGTCAATAAAGGCCTTCACTCAAGTAAAACTTAATTTTGCAGATCAGAAATGGCAAGGGGAAAGATGACCTGCTGGAGAAAAAATTATACATTCTTTTAGTTGAAAAGGAAATTAATTATTTGGAACATTTTGTTTAAAAAAAATGTACTTTTTATCCTTAACTTCAGTTGAAATGCATTGTGTGTCCTCCCTTCATACTTGGAAGGAGCCCCAATTGCTTTGAAGCTGATCAGCCTAATGAGAAAGTCCATATAGCTCAGGCAACTGCTGCATACTTAACAGCTCTTTAAAAGGAGAACCATTTATAAACTTAAAAGGATGGTTATTCAGATACAAAGATAAATTCACTTACTAGCTCTGCTGCTGACAAGATTCATTGGACTCTGAATGATAGATTTTGATATAACATGAAAAGATATTTCTGAAGTTTTTTGTTTTGATTCACTGCACCAATGAACATGATCTATCAATAACAAAAACAAAGCCACAGCTTTCATCAAAGTTTTACAGTGTTGGCATCACATGTGTGCAATTACTGCACCATCAGAATGCTTTAAGGACTTCAACATCACTTTAGCAGCCTGAAAAAAGGACTGCACTTTTTAAATGATCTACTATTGGTTTAATAACAAATAAGATAAATCTACTGTATTTTATTTCCAGCCCTATATAGGATTGTCCTGGGTTAGCCATATGGCCTGTTTGTATCCCCAATCGTCCCCTGGCTTATGCTGGACATTAAGTTCTGCAGCTTTAAGTTGGTCTAAGGAAGACAGTGAAAGTGAAGGTGGAGGAAGAGGCGGAGCGGCAGCAGGAAGCAGGAAGAGAAGAGCAGAGGAGGGAGCGCGTGGCTCCAGCGCGGCCGGAACTCGGAGCTCCCCGGGATCATCGCCCCCCGTCCCGCAGATTACTACGAACCAAGGTCAAGAGAGCGGAGAGGCTGCATTCCAGCAGACAGCGTTATTTTTTTTTTTTTCTTTTTTTTTCCCTCTTCTTGGGACTGGCTGGCATCGCGTGAGCCCAGGACACCAGGGAACGCCCGGGGGGCCCCTCCCCCACCCTCGCCGACTGCTACAGCCGGGCCCGGCAATCGTCCCCCCACTGGAGAACTGAACCGGACTCAGACGGACTCTGAATCTACCATCTCTTCAGAGGAAGGAGAGGTTTCATTGTTTTCATATTATCCAATTTTTTCCCTATACTTGTAAATATTCTATGTGTTAAATAAATAGTTTTTTCCACTTTTCTCTAAGGAAATTCTTCCCGGACCGGTAGGGGGAGGGGCGATTGGAATCGGCTCTTCCTAGAGGAGACCTCCCAGAGGTTTCCTCCAAAATATTTGCCCTAAACCAGGACAA
>JAHLSL010000175.1:1280091-1449647 GCA_025920805.1 Petroica traversi | reverse complement strand
GACCTCCCAGAGGTTTCCTCCAAAATATTTGCCCTAAACCAGGACAAGGATTTAATTTCTGTTGAATGCCATAAGCTTGGACAAAGTCCCATGACTGAACAAATAGTAAAAATGGGGCATTTTCTATTGGTACTGAAGAACACTGTATTTAATATCTATAGCAGGGAAGGTATAGATATTAAATACAGTTTAATACTACCTGTAAACCAGTTACTCCCTCACACTCTAAATTTCAGTTTCCAATCACAAATTACAAGAAACAATTTTTTACACCACTAGTAAAGTAATGAATTTGGATCACGTGAGGGGAAGGAGAAATATAATGCCTGCAGTCTGCAAACTTAATGGTGCATTTCTGCTGCCTGCATATTCACATATTTTCATTGTTTGGTTTTTCTGGGTTCTTAATTACACTATAGATAAATTTCTTAAGAGGAGAAGAATTTGGAAGGAACAGACCCCTCAGAGACAAGGGCAACAATTAAGCTGGAAATGCCTGCTTTTTCTTCAGCATAAACTGAAGCATAATTATGCAAGTGATGTTGCTGCCATACCATTTCATTATCTGTGTGCCAACACAGAGGGTTGCTATTCCTATTGGATGGAGATATTCAAGTCAATCTAGTCTGTGCCAGCAGCATGGAAAAATCTGAAGTTGCCCAGTAATTGTGAATGCAAATATAAATAACAGAAAATCAGAAATCGAGTATTTATAGATGTACATGCTTCCTGAATACCCACAATTATCTGGGGGAAAAGACTGACAGAGCCACCCCAAAATGCAATTACAAAGTGCAATTTCTTTCTGATAACTTCAAAGGCTGTTGTCTTTCTGCTTCCTACAGTGCACATAACACTTAACTCTGAAGTTTGCAGACCATGAAAGAGGAATGCTAAAATAAGGTACTGAAGTCCAGAGTATAAAAAGGCAAAGAAGGGCATGTGATAAAATGTCACCCCAACTGCAAAATCAGATTTTCAATAAAAATTAAAAATAAGTATTAAATATTTTCAAAATAACTTTAGCTTCACTCCTTTGATCTGGAATGACTACTCTTAATATTCTGTTCTTCTAAAATAGAATTACGTACTTCACAAACAAGTGAGGGAGTGCATACTAACTGCCTTTTATTTTTCTGTGTATTCAAACTGTTTCCTTATTTTTATGTCTCTGCGTAGGTGCTTGCAATGATATTAAAAACATTAATGGATGCTATCAAGCTGCAAAGTAAACTGTAGGAATTTATAACAAATCTGTAGAACTTCTGAGTTTTTCTTGTCCTCAATTTTCATGTTAAACATGTAATTTAAGTTACAGCATTCCACAGATGCCACCATGTACAGCAACTAGAGGAAATGAAATGGGAGGAGAAAACAAGGAAATTTAATTTTACACACACAGATAAATAGATGGCAAACGTGATCATGAAAGCACATTAGCAGAGAGCAAAAGCACAGGGAATTAAAAGTAAAGAACACCATCTGGGTATCCTGGATGGTGTGATGGTTCTGTCCCCTTCATCCAGCTGGCAAAGGGCTGGGACATGGTACAGCTAACACTGCTAATGTATCTGAGAAGCTCAGCCAGCTCTGGGCTGCCCAGAAATCTTTGTGTCTGGCTCTATCAGGAATGAGGGCACTGGCACTTTATGTGGCAAAAAACTAGTATCTTCGATTCAGGATCACTTTCCTATCACTTCAATCAGCATCATATTAAGCCCTGAAGTTAACTGGCTCAATAACATCTGTCATTTTGAATTAACTTCTCTTTGGATTGGTCACTTCTTTTAAGGACTAAATTCATAAAGGAGTAGACTGAAGGAAAACAAGAATGATTTTTCATATTTGTTACTGCAAAGAAAAAGTTTCTAAGCTATTATCTGTGTCCATTAAATTCAGAGTAGTCATAAGAAAATTAAAGTACATTGAGGAGAATTTATATTGGATTTTGCCACATTTTTTAATTAAGTCAGAGAACACTGATAGAAGTCACTAGGGACACTTTGATACCCATCACTGTATGTTTTCAACAAAACATAGTTGGAGAAATGTTGAAGAACTTCAGAGAGAATGTTTTAGATACAGTCTATTCTGATTCAGGAAAAGATGATAGAATGGCTGGAATAGCACAAGCTCTCAGAACCACTCCTGACTCAAATTCTCATATCTGTGACATCTTGGGGTAAAAGAGAAATGGTTGATATTTGGTGAGATTACTACATTTTCTACAGCTAACACACAAAAATACCACCCTTTTATCAGTGTGAGTTTCAGCAATTTTGCTTTAAGTTATAATGCAGCTGTCTTCATTCTACAGTAATATTTTTCTGTTCTGCTGCTTAATTATCTCTTAGAATAATTATCTTGTCATGGCTTGCAGTCTTTCCTCAGTTGTAATCACTGGTAATTTGTCTGAGGAAAAGACAGCAAGTTCAAATTTTTCAAGAATCTGAGGACTACAATGGCCCTTCCACAGAAATGAGTAGCATAGGAGGTAGAGGTCTTTTATCTGAAGGGATTCTTAAACTTTGAAAGTGGCCAGTTAAACTATTAGCATTCCAAACATGATAACAGACTCCCAGAGAGTTCATGGCTTTCTCAGAGTGTTTTGCCAAGTCAGGATGGTGCTGTTCCTAACAGCTGCAAGGGCTGAAGTAGGTGATACTACTTCATAGAAACTCCCTTTTGTATTTATTTTTCTGTACTGTCCTTTCACCTAGGATGTAGGACATGACTACATACCTGGGATTAAATAAATGGAGCAGTGGGCCTTTGTACTCAACCTGTGCTGGCCAAGATCAAACCAGCTCATAAACAAGAGGAAATATTTCTTTCCTGTGTAGTACATGACAGTTCACAGCAGACAGGTGTTAGCCAAAAGTTCTTTCTCATGGTGAAATATGTACTGTAGAATTGTTACCATTCTGTCCATCACATTTCATAGTGTTCAGCTATAGCCCAATAAAATGTATATGCAACCTGAATATGCCCAAAAAATTCCCCTTGAGAAATAGGTAATTTCATTAACAATTCCTGAAATAGAATGTGCAGGTATAATTGAACCAGCAGCTTTTCCCAGAGAGAAATCAAGAACCATTGCCAAACAATATGTCAATTGATATGATCAGGAAACATATATCCAACGATAATAGCATACAATTGTCACCATTTAAAAGTTATCTGGTGCCAAATGCTATTAAAATTATTTTTCTAAAACCTCACTTTAATATGGATGCTAATATGCAAGATATGTTGGCACCATTTAACAAACTTCCAGGTTGAGGTTGTCAAGAGTGTCAAAGATCAAACAGAGGTTAGTGCAAATTCCAGGCTGTCAAGGAATACCTGACAGAGAATAAAGAGCAAAATTCTGCAAACCATTTTAATTTGACATTGATTTTTTTTTTACTTTGGAAGGGACTAAATTATCCAAGATTTGCTCTGGGAGGTGCAACACTAAGGTATTTAAGGCTAGTTACAGAAAATGCAGAAAGTATTCAGGTATTGTGCTGGTATTTACAGAACCTTATAAATGCATGAACCATGGGCAAAATAAAACAAAAATAAGTGGATTGTGGAAAAAACCAACAAACCTAATGGAAATCTTCTAAACTAAACAAAAGGATATGCTGACATGAGGGAAAGTACTTAAAATTTCAAGGGGATGTACTGCTGCTTTTTGAGATTCAGAAAGCACAATTCCAGTGCACAAGTTTCATGATGCTATTGAATTTACTTTAAAGAAAAATCTAGCAATGATAATTCTGCAGAAAGTTATGGAGAGCCATTGCCAACTGAAGTGTAATCTTTGGCTTTACAAGAATAAACAAATAGAGGGTTTTTTTTGATTAGACTATAACAGCCAATGCCCCTTCACTTCCCTCAGTTTTTGATTCTTTTCATGTGATCTCAAATCAAATATCTGACAGTGTATGGCCAGAAGTAGCTTTACTTTCATATTTGATGGTCGTTTCTTTCCTCAAAGTCATGGTGTTTCTTCTGTTATTTTACTATCTAGAGGCTGTACAAGGAATCAATGTTATTTTAAGCACTGAACGAATAATCCGTTGAGAACTATTTAACATTTCTTTTTAATTTTTTAAAATTAAAATCTTCCTTGTTAATGATATTACAGAATATAATCCCTTAGTTTCAGTACTCCACTGAAGCCACTGAAAGAAAACTGAAGTTTGCCGTTCATCAAGAACAAAGTCATAGTCTTAGCTCCATTTTATGACTCCTGTGACTTGGAGTGGGTGTTAAATCTGTTTTTGTAATATTAAAATGTCCACAGGCTTATGGCAGTTTAGTTGCCTATGTCACAGTAGAATTTCTCTTAATTTTCTGTCACTGACTGACCATACTACTTTACCATAAGGAGCTTAGTTATTACCTTCACATTTGAAAATGCTGATAGCTAGAATGAAGTTATGTCCTTCAGTTTTAAGCTTTCAGTAGGAAAAAAAAAATCCATCCCTACACTTAGAGTACAGAGAAAAGCTTGAAAGACACCAATCAGCCAGCACTCAACACTAAGGATAAATTTCTACCAATATAATGTTTTAAATTTCATTCATTTGTTGATTTTTTTAAACCTGATGCCTTCTGAATGCCTCAATTAGACATTCCTAAAACAAAAGTGTGTTTTGCACTTACCATGAACAGCATTGTCCTTCATAGAGACTGTGCTCTTTTTCTTGCAGTGCCTCAACAGGGCAGCTTGGTTTTAGCATGTGCAAATTTGCCTTTAGATAAATCATTGAGCTCCCTAAAGAGGGCTTTTCTCTCTGTGAAATGCATCAAGAGGCTAATGTGGGCTCCTGGACAGATGCTGTCACAGAGACCTGGGAGATGGCTCTTAGAGTTGCATCCACCTGCCAGAAGTAGCTTTGTCTGGGACCAATAGCAATCCTAGTGCCCAGGTAATTGGTACATAACCTGTGTCTGTCACACCCTTTGCCTCTGTCACTGAATGGACACCCTGGCCTGTAGGCAGGATGGCATTTCCATGAGGATAAGTCTGTGACAACGGAAATGAATCCCATGTAACCCCAAGCTTGAAAAGCAAAGCCAAGCTGTACATACCTCTTTTGGACGGTTCCACTTTATAGTAAAAACAAAAACACCCCAGAAATACAAAAGATATGGCTTGAATTTGGAAGGGAAAAGTGCCTTAGAAAATCTTCTTTGATTTTTGCATCACCACTGGAAAGAGATCAGTAGAGCTAAAAGCCTTATTTATTTTCCAGGTAAATTATTTAGCAAGTTTGCTACTGTCCATAACTTCCCACTTGAAGTCTAAATGCTCCAAATTTAAAAACTTCCTCTTCCTTTGCTTGGAAACATTAATCCTGCACTTACAGCTTCCAGAACTTACTCATTATCAGTGCCACCATGCCTAATTGATACCTTATGAATGAACGGTGGCTGCAAATGAACATAGTTACAATGTCACCAACTTTACTTTCAGTAAAAAAATTAAGTTTATAACTCTCAAATACATAATACCCCTTAAGTAACAATCCCCATACACCTACGCTAATGGGTAAGACTATTAATCCTATTTCAAAACAAAGTTGTCCTCGTTTGAGAGACAGATGTCTGCTAGGGAAGGCAGGAACCTGCCTTAGAATTTAAAATGTAAAACTCTTTCCCTCCAAATTGTTATAAATTTGAAATCAAGGGGCTCTCAGGCAGAGATATGAGGATAGGAATAACAGTTCTTTACTAATACGTACAACAAAACTAACAAATAACAAAAAAAAACGATGGCATAAAACCACAAACAGAAGCACAAGCCCAGTACCGGCCTGCTCGGCCTCAGGCACTTTTCCCTTCGGTGCAGTTCCAGTCACAGCCGGCAGGGGCGCTGGTGGCTCCCTGTGGGCAGGGCGGATGCGATGATTCCCCCGCGGCTGCAGGGGGCGCTGCGGCGCCAGCCCAGGTGACACGAGGGAATGGCGGCTGAGCTCAGGGCAGGGAGGGATGGAGGAGAGGCTTTGCTTCACAAACCCTCAGGGCAGCGATGTCAGTGCCACAGAAGGAACCTCGGGAGCAGCAGCGAGATGGGGCAGCAGGAAGTCCTGGCAGGCAGGGGCTTGAGGCTACAATGTAGCAAAGTCTCACAGCAGGGAGCAGGGCAGGATAAGCAGGGAAGGACCCGGCAGCCGGTCAGCAGGGCAGGGGGAGGGAGAAAACTCACAGCAGAGGGGAGAGCAGCTCCGTGCTGGCGGTGCGGGTGGTGCATCCCTGTAGCAATCAGCAGCTCTGACCATTCTGCTCCGAGATCACCCAGAGAGCGAGAGAGCAACAGCTGTCTCCTCCTGCCTTTTTACCAGCCCAAATCTCGCCTTATCTCTGCCCCTTGAGAAGAAGCTCGCTTCTCTCTGGCTTTGCTACCTTTTGTTTTCTTAAGTACCCAGCCATTAGTTCCTGAGCAACTTACAGGAGAAAAAATTCTTTAAGAAGAACAAAAGGAAAAAATCCAAACCCCAGCAAAAGTCAACTAGGGAAGATGGAACTAACTCCAGAGAAGGCATTCTCTATGTGTATGCAATTGGACTATTATCAAACTATTTCATCTCTCACTGTGTTAGCTCAGAAAAGTTAAGGAGGCAATCTCATAATCTCATATCTAGTGGCCCACTGAGCTCAAATGTCTTTTCTTTATTCTGCTTTTAAATAGCAAGACCTTTACACAGTAGAGATTTTATTTTTTTTTTTTAAGCCTAAGACTGATTCTAGATTGTTACTTTAAGACAGCACAGTCAGCTCAAGATGTCATTGGCACCAAGCCACTCAGAGATATTCAAACCTCCCATGGGCTGCTTTGGCACATGCACAGTACACAGTGGTTTTGTTCAATAAGTTCTTAGCACAAAAATGTAAAAATGAGGTGCTTCAGATCATTATAATTTACAAAAAGGTTCTAAGCAGCTAATTCAAATAACTTCAGGATTAGAAAATTTATCTCTCCCAATGTTGAAGTGGTGAAATGAGCAATAGCTCTTAAAGTAAAAGTAATGTTGGAATCCATTCATTCCCTGATGACCTTGTATTGGCATTGAACTTCAGCTGGCACTGAGATGCAGAAGAGAACCAACAGTGCTTACTGATGAAACCCATAATGAATGCAACCTGCTTTCTGGAATATTTTGTACCTTGTGCAAATGTTCTGATTTTCTGATATCTCATTAATTCTGTCGCTTCTTTGTTAGTGGAAGAAGATTCATTTTTAACAATTTGAGCAGCTTTTCATATTGCCTTTATAGCATGCTTAAAGTTTAAAAAATTATCATGATCCCAATATAAATTCCACAGCCATTAAGCTGTTAATATCCAAAAAACTAATTTAAAACTACAGAACTCATTTTGACCCGCAACACTGTGAAAACTTATTACAATAGATAAAAAATTATGCCTTGAAAACTTCATCTGTTTTGTAGCCTACTGTAGCTGAAATAGATTTATAGTAAAAAAATTAATACATTCAAACTAAAATTTAATTGGCCAATTCTCATTTACTGCCTGGGGTAATTAGATTTTTTTTTTAAAAGTTCGATTACATTTTAAAAATATTGTTTGTTTTCTTTCACTGGTATAATGAAATGGGGATAACGATCACCTAATATCCAGCCAGAGGGTTCTTTCAATGCTTACAAGATGAAGAGCACACAGATGATAGCAAGAAAGAAAAGATGGCTTTTTGTACTGCCATGAAATATGCCAAATATTTGACTAAGAAGTTGTTAAAAGGCAAGGAAAAATTGTTGAAACAAATTGGGTTTGAGGCTATGTGAGTATGATTCTCTAGGAACATCCTTATTACTTTTAGAAATACGAAAAATATTCTGAGCTTTGAAAACTAAGATAACAAATGCTATTGAACAAGAAAATAATCTCTAAATACTTTAATTGGTGTCCATTAATTCAATAAGATCTATCAGGCTCTGTTTCCACACATTCAGCCAAATCTGTTCACAGTACTATTCATGGTTTCCAAGAGAATAACAGAAGGGACTAATTTTACTGGTTTTACCAAATTCGGCATAACATGTTTCTACCGAATCAATTTACTGATTTGAAATGTTACATCTTTACGATTGTACATAACCACACAGAACTCTACTGTCTTTGAGTTATGAAAAGATAAGAAATATACCAAACTGATTACTTTGGCACTCAATGGACAGCAAAAGACAATGGTCCTGCTCATGGTGGTTTTTGTTACCTATTTTCAATTTTTATTTGAATACAGCACAGCTTTGTGAGCTGAACATAGATATAAGCACTTGAAACCTTCAGTATTGTGCTAATTTTATCTTAATGTCTGTTTAAAATTTATTTGGTGGTCATGGTCTGTCATAATCCACTATGGAAACTAAAACTAAAGCTAGATGTTGTTTTTTAGCACAGAACAGAGCTATCAATTCTAGTTGAGTCAAACGAAAATGTCCAGAATTATAGGAAGGGAAAATGTCTTTACAGCTAATTATTCAGATTGCGGAAGTTACATTAATGTCTTTTTAAAGTTAAATACCTTTGCATGAATTTATTTTCTTTTAATGATACCACTGAGAAATTAATAGTTTTATAACTTTGGTAATGTTCAGAGACAGCTGTGCCTGTGATCTTGCCCCTTTATGAACATTATTAATCAGAATAATTTCTGACACACACACAAAAAAAAAAAAATACAGGAGACAATTAAAATGTTTTTGGCCTTTCTAAAATATATTTACAGAAAAATTCACTTCACAAGCCACTATGTATCTAAGAAAATCAGTCAGTGTTGTATGAAGTAAACAGCACTCTAGGGTTTCTGAAAGGCACGTGAATGGCAAGGGCAAGAAAAGGCTCCCTCTATCAGTTCCTTCCCCAGCTCAGAATCCACAGCTCAGGTTGAGCTGCCTCCTAAGGACTTATTTAACTTATTGACTTCTGGTCCTAGCTGTCCCTTACACCTGTAGGTGCAGCTCCCACCCAGCCTGACTGATCCCCAGCAGTTTGTGACACACTCTGTCATAGTCCAGTCTCTTTATCTGCTCTTGGTCATCAGTGAACATCTATTGGTATAATAATTCATATTATGATAGTAATTAATTAGTAATTAATTTGGGCTGACAAGACCTTTCAAGAAACAACAGCTGGCTTACCTGCATTTACACTGCATTTAGTGCTTCCCTTCTTTGATATCACTTTGGTAGCCTACTTCAGAAGTGTTTTGAGTAGAAACTAGAAAGATAATGAGATGCCTTTTTGGGTACTTATGGAGAGGTTCTGAATGTGTAAGAAGGGTCCTGAGATAGTGTTTAGGGTTGTTCAGGAAACTGGATCTCCAGGAGTGTTTTTTATAGGCTTAGTCCTCTTACTCACTCAAAAACATGCTGCCATACTCACATCTGATCACCTCACCTACTTTGCTGAAAATCTAGAAAAATGCAAAAAGTGAACCATTTCTCTAATGAAAACTCTGAGAGTTAAACATAAATTAAGAAAATCACAATCATATCTCAGAGAAATTTTTTTTCATGTGGAAATCTGATACCAAAACCAGACAAAACTCTTCACTGCTCGTGGCTTTTAATCTGCTTTGTCTGTGTTTGGGCTTTCTGTATCTCTCTGGGGCCAAGGGTTCAGCTTTTGAAAATTGTCCATCTGTTCCTGTGTTAATTCTGCTGTGTTTATGCTAACTCCTAATGGTTAGGTTTCCTTATGTGCACTTTTTCCCACAGAAACTTTTCAGCTAGAACTAACTTAAGACAGCACAGTCATTACAGGGTATTAGACACACAAGGGGGTGCAGAAGCCCATTGCAAGCTAACAGTCAAAGTACAAGTCAGGAAGAAAAGATTATATTACTGAACGTGACTTACACTATGGAATCCATACCTCATCTTCAGAACACTGTAATAATTTGTAAGCTTTTGCATTTATTCATATCCAAAATTCAGAAGGTATAAGCAATGTGAAGTAAATCACTTGCCAAAAAAAAAGCAAAGTCTTCCTCATATACAACAGGAGAACATCCAACTGAAAAGGTTCTTTTTCTTCCAGGAAACAGTATTCTTCTAATCTAACACAGTCCTCCCTAAAATGGAGGTGTTTTCCTATTTTATTCAATTTTATTCTGTCGGTTGCAACAAACTAGCTTCAACTTCTGAAAAAAGAAGTGAGTTTTGCAGATCTGTTGAGGATGAACAAGTTGTCAAGACTTTGCATCTGATCTTGTACCTCTAGTTAATTTGACATAGTTGCAAGTTTAAAAGACAAACTGTCAAAATGCTACCTACTGAAATTACTCATTATTTGTTAAAGTTTGACGTATCTAGCCAAAATATCCCTAGAACTCAAGTGATAGAAGTTATAAGCAGCAGTGCAGGTCAAGCCAATCTGATGACTGAGCAAGGTCAAGACTCTACTGCTATCAAGGAAGTCTCACTCCTGCCAGGGAATAGATTTCCTTTCTAATGGACAATCCTGGTAATTTTCTTGTAGAAGGAAAAGACTCCAGTAACTTGAGACAAGATACATACTGCTTAGATCAAAAAAGGGGGGAAAAAAGCTGTACCTCAACCACTACTGCAGCATGCATTTCCATTGTCGAAAAAGATAAATATAAAAGAATCTAAAAACAAACTGAGGTATTCTCTGGGAGAGGAGAAAGAGTATCCCCCATAGAAGCTGTATCCCAAACATGTATTGCACCTAAGTCTCTCTCATTCATAAAGCCAAGGGTTATTTCCTACACAAAAATGAAGATCAGGGTCTGTTTTGAGGTGTAAGCTCTCCCCTCTTCATAATCCTACAAAGTACAGTAAGAAAAAAAATATTATAATAATTTCCTGCTTGATAGTCAACTTTCCTGCTGGTATTCCATGTCTAGTATATTTATTATTCAACAAGGTATAAAAAGATATTCAGAACTTCTTTGACATCTTGGTAGGTGTAAGTATACAGGTAACTTTTTAAAATTACAAGCCACTGATCAGACCTTGTAGCATCATCTGGCCTGGAATATCATGTCATGGAAATATCCAAATTACTCATTGTCCTTTAGAAAACTGTAGTTATTAAAGGCATTTTTCTCTTGACTGTATTAATGAAATTTACTTCTCTGCCACATTGTTTTCTTTTCACTCTGTATCAAAAAATAGATGCAAATGATAATTTTTTTGTATTGCCTGAACATCCATTTTTATTATTAATAAATTAGCTCTGTGTCATTTCTGAGTGACAGAATCCTTTTTCTCTATGCACAACACTTCAAAGATAGATTGTTTATTCCAATTTCTAATCTTAATCAATATTTTCCACCTTAATGTAATTTCATGTGAACTAGGATGGAACTCTGACGTTTTTCTTATGAATTTCACAAAAAATTCAAGATGCACGCTGATTTCTGTCCCTCTCCCAACAGGATCAAAGTTGTCAATTCATTTATACAAGATGCTTTAGTTTTCAAGTCATGGGCCAAGTCAAAATTTTTCACTTGCTTTTTAAATTCTTAGTTTAACACAAACACTTTTGATGAACACTGGGGCTTTTCAGTTTTCACAAGGTTGAACATAACAAAATACACACTGCAAAGTCTAATAGTGGGGTAATATTACTGAAAGAATACAATAAAGCTTCCATTTTACTAGTAAGAGTTAATGTTTCATTTAAATACTTAGTCCATTTGAAGATGTAGAAAGAGCATGATACTAAAATGTTTATGTTAATGTATTTTGCCTGATAACCCTGTTTATATTTGTTCACAGTTCAACAGCACATTAGCAGTAAAGTAGAATAAACATCATAAAGTGATGGGAAGACTTGAGTGTCTTAGCAAAAATAAGGAAAAAGTTTCACACCACAGTGAATTTATATTAAAGTTCCTCCGTGATTTTGAGAAGAGAATACACACAGACACAATTAGAAAAGGCAGAATAGGTCCTAAATTAGCTCTGTGAATTCTATATGCCTTACTCTTCCTAATACACCACACCAATAGCTGTTAGAATAACCATGCTGGCGCCAAGACTCCCATTGTCTTTAATAAGCTTTTCCATTTACAAAGCAACTGCAGTCTCATGCAGGCAGGTAGAGGGTAAAAGAGGGATACTTAATGGAAAGTGTCAGTTCTGAAGAAACAAAGATATTTCTGGGTCCACCAGGAAAACCAGTCTTGCAACGGCCAAAACATGATAATTAATATCATCATCCAAAAGCCAATTGGCAGGAGAAGTCCAGTAAGCTCTACCTCTTAATAAAAACCTCATTAGCTTGACTTGGCTTCTATTATGATTTTTTCACAATTCCTATCTTAAGTCATTGTTCTTCCACTGTCTTATCCGGGTTACTCACAATTACAATTCCACTGTAAGACCTCAATAGAAGTGAGGAAGCCCTTCCATTTCAGGGACAATATTTCAGGGCTTTTCTACTAATTCAGTCTTTGACTGTCAAAATTATTATATCATTTATATGCAACATTGTGAGTATCTCCAAAGAACCACAGCATTACTTATTCACAAACTAGAATGTTTGATCATTAGGAAGTGTCAAAATTATTTTAGGGTACTTATACTGCTGTGTCAGAAACCTCATACCAAAATTTATTATAAAGTCTGGCTTAGTCTTGCAAGGAAAAAGTCAGAATAAGGTTACTGTCACACCAACCTTAGGTCCCTGCCACATTTTTGGTACCATCCCAGAGCTTTGTAGTGCAAAAAGAACTGCATTAGTAGTTGTCTCCTAGAAAGGAGCTTAGCTCTTTCTAAAGCAAAAAACCAATTAGCTAATATCTAACACAGAAATGAGTTTGAAGAAAAATCAATCAACACATTAAAATATAAAATAAAATTTGGGAACTTCATGATCAAGAATATGCCATCAACCAGAAAGAAATCACCAGTGACAAAATAGAAAACATACTTTTGCTACACACTGCCATGTAATTTTGTTGTTCCTTTTTGTGCCTCATTTCTTAGTTTCTATATGTACTTCTGACTTAGAAATAATTGTTACAGCTACAAATACACACCAAAAATTCATCTACAGACTGTTTTAAGCATTTGCTATAATTCAAATGGAATTAGAATACTTAAAAAGTTTATTTTGATTTCTTTATGACTGTAGTGCTGTACCAAGTCTGCATAAGTGATGGTTCTATTGGAATAATTATTCTGTAATAGTGATGTAAGTGGCAGAAAATGTGTATTAGAGAGCAAATGCAGATATTAGGCAATATTTACTATAGCAAAATCATTTAAACAACAGTTGTGGCCAATTAGGTATAACTAATTCTATGTTCTCCCCTGATTTTAGAAAAAATAAGACACAGCTGAATTCTGTCCAGAAAAATTTCAGTTGCCTTCCTAACAGCCAGTGAGGTAGCATGGTATTCCCCAAAGCTACCCAACATTTACAGTACCCTTACACCCACCCATATAATGAGAAACTTGATGGATACTCTGGAAGAGAGGCTTTTGCCTTGGTGGGGATTTTGTTTTCCATTTGAAAAATTTTATATGGGGGTTCTGCTTTTTGGGTAATTTCCCCTTGATATTCAAAACATTGCTAAAGAATTTATGAATGCACAAGTTCCATTGCAAACATTATGTGATTTTACTAATGCCTCATTTATCCCTCTCACAAAAGACAGAAGATACACAGAAATACAGCTAATAAAGCACAGTTACAACAGAAGTTCATTTTTTTTCCATCACTTTTTTAAGTAACATTGAGAGTCATACTTCCATTCTTCTGGGTGTTTGGAAGCTTATTATTTAAAAGCAGATTTAATGTTGAAAATGGAAGTTCTGGCTGCTAAAACCAAAACTGGTCTAAGTTGTGAGCAGTAGCACTCTCAGGAATCATTTGACTACCACTAAGGAAGAGACACTGAGAAAATATACTTGATAATACTAGCAATTATATGCAGTTATAATACAGCCTTTCTAGAAATAAACTTGCAGCTACAGGCCTTTATTCCATACAAACATGATTAATCAATGAACTAAATTGCACAGAAATCCAAGGAGCAATTTCAGAAAGGACAAAATAAAGGATAAATAAGAAAATCTGTCTACTACCCACAGGATTTTAATGTTACCTGGAAGTTCAACATCCCCCAAATCACGCCTTGCAATAAAATCATATTGTGGTTTTAGAAACATTGAGTCATTTATATCACTGAGGGCTAATTAGAAATTTATTCTCCTCTTAATGCAGTCAAGAAGAATTTGAACAAAAAAAAGGTGTCATACACCAAACTGCTCAGAAATTGCACTTAAATCACTCAAGTCTACCAGTAAAACCAGGTCTATAAATAGATAAAATAGTAAATAATTCTTATTTTATAAAAAGGTCTATTAGAAAAGTCATTCTGACTTCTGCCAGCTAATAGAAGCAGGTGTTGACATACGTGGTTAGTGAATGCATTGAAAGGATTATGTTCAATATTCCCTTCTGATGCAGTGGTTGCTGGATTTGAGAGGGAAGAAGGAAGAGCCAAAATTATTTAATTATTGATTATCTACACATGGTTTAAATTTTCTGTATTATCAGCTAATGTGAGGGAGATAGAAGCTTAAACAATTAGCATGAAACCATGAAATTACATAATAGTAAAGTAAAAAGTTTCAGGATCTGATCTGTTTGAAAAGTAACTTTCTGCATAGAGTGAAAGCCTTTTCAAAAATTTCACTCTTTATTTTAGGCTCAAGAAATGTTAAGGCTATCTGCAAAGAGTATCTTAGAAACATGGCATGAGAAGTACATAAAACTCAAAAAATGAGGGTCACAAAGACATTAAGAATAGTCTGTATTATCAAAACCTTTGTAAAACACAAATTCAAGAATACAAATAACTCTGAATACCTAAGGGACCACCTGCTTCCAAAATGAAGCCTGTTTAATTATGAGGGAAAATTGCTGAAAAAAATTCCAATAATAAAGATTTCATGATGAATAGTATTTTTTTCAGAGCTCTGAGGATAACCTGTGGAATTTAGCAGCTTTTATTTTTTAATTCAGTGCACTTCAGATCAGATCTTGGGGCCTAAAGTGGCAAAGAGAGACAGAAAAAAAAATAAAAGTGTAAAAAAAGTTTGCACATAGCCACCTCAATAATTCAACCATCAGAAAATGCCACTTGCTATCTCTTCTCTCTCAGATGGACACACAAACCCTCAAATCAGCCTGACAGAAATTTTGTGCATCTATGTTTAGTTCTATATTAAGATGATCATCTCCTGATAAACCATATGCCATTTTCAACACAACATATTAATGCTCTATGCATGCTGTTGCATTTCTTTGCATTTAATTTGTGGCCCTTGTCCATGTGAGCTGTGTACAGAAATGCAAAGACCTAAGGAGAAGTGAGGAATGCAGGCCTGGTGCAGTCCAGACTCCAACAAGCAGTCACCAGGGCAACAGCATCTGCTTATATCCTTCCATGTAGCAGTTCCCTGGAATGAAGGGACACAGCATAATTTATCTGACTCATAGGTATTTATATCTGCTCATTAACCACCAGAGTTTTCATCCTGTTTGTACTATGGAAAATAAAGGAGAGTAAAACACAGTCACTGGTAAAAAAAATAAAAAATGGCAAATTTGGGGATTGAGCTAATAAAATATAAAATGAAGTAGGATACATGAAAAGAAATCAACTGTTTTTCAGTCCTTAGAAACAATATTTCATATTGCACATGATGACTTCTAATGTGGTTTGATCTGTACCAATGAACTCCTAAGACAAACAAAGATACTGAGTGCAAATTACCTGTAGACAGAGTTAATGATTTCCACAAATTCATATCATTGAGTTTAGAAACTTTCAGACTATGAAATATACATTTAAGTAAATTTGTACTGTAAACTATAGTCTGTGAGCTCATGATTGTCTTTTGCTCTACATCATCATTTTGGACAGTACTAAACACAGCTCAGACAGTAATCCATCCTTCATTTCCCATTTAGTCACAGCTGTCACTTTTTTTTACTGTATGAAATAGTTTTGCACTATTATTTTTATAATAGTTACTTTGTCAGAAATGTCTTTTTTTTTTTTTCACAATCTCCTAATTTCTTTTCAAAAAGTCTCTCAAAAAGAGAATTGCACCAGTACCAAAGAAATAGTTGGGAGTTTTTTTGAAGTATTTAACTTGTTAGTTAGTTTCAGTATTCCTTTACATTTCTTCTGATTCAGGTCATCACACTGCTGCTCTCTGCTGTCTGTAAGAAGAATCCACATGAAATTATTACAGATATGGCGTTCATTTTAGGCTGTATAACACGCATATGAACACAGCAAATACCATTTCTAATTTTGCTTTCTTACAAAAATTAAATCTAATTTTAACTGGCAAAAAAATCCACTTAACTTCAAATACTGTGAGTTAAACACAGTATGAGAAGAATCAGAAGATTTTGGAAACCAGTTGCACTTGCACTTGAATTTTGTACAAACTATGAAATATATGTTCACCTTTAGTCCCTACTTTCTGTTTTACCATGACCTAATGAAAAGTTCATTTAACAAATACTTTTCAGTACGTAATGAATGGATAATTAGGTGCAAATTTCCACACTGCAAGTGATCTCTGCATGAGCTGACTTCAAATACAGTACAGAGAATATAGCTGTCATTTAACAGTAGTTTGCATATTTTCCATTTTCCATGACAAAGCAGAAAATGAAATTTTTAGGAACAAGAAATCCCTAACAGGTCAAAGATTTAAGAACAGAAGATGAAAAACACTACCATTCTTGCATGATTTTTAAACTAGATGATTTGAAGTCATTAGAATGAGTTTACTTCCAGTATTGGAAAAATATTTCCTAGTAAGACTTTATATTGACATGGGTGCTCCTACATACAGTTTGAGAAGAAATGCTATACAAGAAACAGATAACCATTCTTGTCAACTGGTGGCACAATCCATGACAGATGTTATTGAGTGAATTTATGTATCAGGTACATGTTCAAACACCCACGTATCCAGCAACATTTGTGAGAACAGAGGTTTAGCCTATAATGAGAAAAAGGATGCAACTGAAAACTTGAAATTTTACACGATGTGGGCTTAGGTGTTCCCCATTCTTATGTCTTTTTTCTCCTGATATTCAGTTTATGCTGCCCCTTTTCCTCTCCCCATCATTTATTATTTCACATCAATCATAACATGGATGGTCTCCTGAATAAAATCCTTGAGAATCCTGAAAATCTGACAATTATGCCTAATTATATGTGCAACACCAAACAGAAGCACAGCTACAACAGAAGTTGTGAATCTATTTTTGCCTGAGTATATCAGAGATATTCTGATTTAATGTTTGGCTGGAAACACAGTGAGCCTATTTAGATTTTGGCCTCTTGCTCCAAAAATCCCTTCATCCATTTTACTTAGGATGCTGCTTCTGTTCCAGTTCCTAATACAATGGGAAAAAAGGCTCCTATAAATGCTTGAAAAAACACCAAGGAAAGCATCTCACAAATAAAATTTTTTCTGCATTCTGTGTTGACAATAGCAGCTGGATTGTCCCCAGCACATGGATGGGATTAGTTAGTTTTACAGGTGCTCATGGCTACAAGCAATAAACAAAACCGTCTTAGTTACGATTTAACATAAATTAGGATTAGCATATCCAGGAAGGCTTAGTGGGTTATCAGCAGCGTGCATTTTACCTAAGCTAGCATCTTCTGTGGTCTCAGTTATACCATCTGTTTATCTCCTCATATAAGTTGACTCTGACACAATAGGATTTCATGGCAGGTAAGGTGGGATTTCTCAAATTCTGTATAAAATTACCACCTGAGCATCCAGGTACTTCATCCCATGTGGGATTTATTTTTAATTATTTTCTTTATTTCCAATTTAAATACCTAAAAATGTCCTTACAGACTTCGAAAAAAATGTTCCCCAAGCAGTGGTCAATACCTATGACTATTTCACAGAAACAGTGTGTTCTCATTTTGGTTTTGTGCAATGTTCTAATGGAACTTGGACTATTTTCACACTTGATATGTACAGCATGTACTTACTTATTCAAAGTACTGTATTTATAAGTAAAATATTAAGGAAATTAAAAAAGGATTATTCCAGTGTTCTTACACTCATATACGACTAACCTAAAAATAAATATGTTTAATAATTGCTTGACAATTTTATTTACTTTTTTCTTGTTTTTGAAGTCTTAATTCACTGAACTTTTATTGTAGAAAACTATTTTGACAGGTCTTAGAATATGAACTCTTGCCAATTTAGAGAAAAACATTCTCAACATCCAAGTCCACACATTGGAGAAAGACATGAAATACAAGGATTTTAACTCATCCCTAATTCTGACCAAAGACTCACCTTTGGATGAGTCACCAAAAAAAGAGCATTCCCCTCACTAAGATTAAAAATTTGCTTTTCTGTTTCCCCATTCTTGCCAGATTCAGCCAAAATATAATGAATGGCTTTGGCAGAGTTGTCATCACCAGGATGTTAACATTTTCACATGAATATCAGCAGCTCCAGGTCTGCTACCACACAGAACTACAGAGGAGAACAGAAAGCCATGGAGAAGTCAGACCACACACTACAATTCTATATTAGGACTTGCACTTAAGATCTTGCATTTTAGGAACAAAAAACCCACACATGCAAGGTTGGAATTAAAAGTCAATCCAGTGTTTTTATCTCCAGAGATGTTTTATACAAATAAATAATATTTTAGAGTTCCTTCAGACATCGACAAATATTCCAGGAAATTGCCAAGAAAGAATTGGATGTCAGCGGAATACTTCTCATGACAATACTCTAAAAAATCCATTAAATTTATTGTGTAATAATTCTTCCATATTAGAAAACCAGGACAAATGTGTTGTGAAATCTCTGTGGAAAGAAACCATAAATACTAAAAATCAATATCTAATTCTGGTAAGGCTGGAAAATGCTTTCAACACACTCATGGTTAAACCCCAGACAGGAACAGAGCCACACACAGCCTCTCACTCCCTTTACCCTGTTATGTTGGGGTGTGAATAAAAGTAAGAAAACACATGGGTTGAATAAAGGCAGTTTAACAGGTAAAGCAAAAGCCACATGCACAAGCAAGGCAACTCAAGGGATTCATTATCCCTTCCCTTGGCAGGCAGGTACTCAGCCATCCCCAGGACAGCGGGGCTCCATCACCTGTAACTGTGACTTGGGAAGACAAGCACCATCACTCCAAATGTCCCCACTTCCTCCTTCCCCCCAGCTAAGCATGGTGCCATATGGTTTGGGATATCCCCTGGGTCAGTTGGGGTCAGCTGTCCTGGCTGTGTCTCCTCCCAGCTCCTTGTGGAGCCTCTTGCTGGTGGGGTGGGTGCGAAGCAGGAAAGGCCCTGGCTCTGTGCTAGTGCTGCTCAGTGATAATGAAAACAGCCCTGAATTATCAGCAGAAACCCAAAACATAGGCTCACACCAGCTACTGTGAAGAATATTTAGTAAATCACAGCTAAAACCAGAACTAATATTATGTAAAAAAATGTATTATCAGCATAATCAATAAACTTCATAAGCAGTTTTCCGCATATGCAAAAAAAAAAAAGAAAATTAAAGCTTTTTTTTTTTTTAAAGGAACTTAAGGTTGTGTGGAGGTGAGGTCCTGACATCTTTGGATCCTTGCCTTCCATCGTGAATTCTATTCCAGAAAAAAATATCCTCCAGGTACTCCATTTTTATAAAATTGTGCTTTACAACTATAAAAAAAAAGATGGTTTTCCAGAATATTTAGCATGCAAGGAAATATTCATCCAGGGCTTAAAATGCTTCTACCTTCTAGCTGTTCTCCCCACAATCAGAGTGCCATACTGTTCCTATTGCACTAATACGTGATCCAGTGTTAAGCACCTGATTTTCAAGACACTATTGGTACACTTGGGGCTACACTGATGGAGTGGGGATTTCAGTGCTCTCTGTCCATCACCTGACCCTAGAGGTTTGTGAAAGTGAATGACAGCAGAGCAGGAAGAATAAAAAAAGCAAAAGACAACCTGATCTGTCTGAGAGATGAGGAATCCAGCAACTCTATGCATACAACATGGAGAGGAAGGGTTGGTTTCCTTTGTTGTTTAAGACCAAATACAACTAAAGTAACTGAAGAGGAAATAACTGAATTGTTTCTGCCAGATTGTTAAGGTCCAATTCTTACTAGGGTTCTTTAGAAATTCCTCTGCCCAAATTAAGGTGCAAATGAGACCATATGCCAGTGACAATAATAGGGATTTTATAGTATAGTAAATGTGAGAAGAAGAGAAAAGGGAAAAAAAAGAAATAGAAGATAGGCAGGGGGACAAGGAGTGATAGAATAAAAAGAGTATCACTGCTCTGTGGGTCCCACTCGCATCTTGATGGTCTCTTCAGCAGGTCTTCCTGGTGGTGTAGGTCTCCCAAAAGCCTGGAATCCCATGGGTTTATGTACGCTCGAGCCAGGTGGCAATGTCCAGGCGTGTCCCCCTGGGGGAGGGGAGACAGTTTCTTACAGCAGACTCTGGATCTGTTGCATCATATGCAGTCCTGTAGAGAAATGCCTCACATTTTGGGGGGGTCTTTGATGGATTGTGACTCCCCCTCAGGTGCCTCTCATGTGAAAGTCCCATGGATGAGGCCTGTGGGGTTGGGGGCCCCCAGCTGGGCCAGAGGATGGGTGTTCATTGCCTCTGAGCAGAGGTTACACCACACCTGAAACCTCCTCTCCCGCCTCAGCTGGGGGGGGCTGTGCAAATCTGCCTTCTGTGAGCTGTGCTCTCCTCCCACCCCAGACTTGGCTGTAGCTGGTGCCTTTGGCCTTTTGTGGATGTGGACCTTCTCCTCAGCCTGAGAGGGCTTCCCTTTTTCTAATCAGCAGTTTGGTTTCAGTCCAAATTCTCAGTCTTCAGGAGGCTTCTCCAGTTGTAGCTTCTTTATAGTAAGCAAAATTTTATATCAATGTTTGAGGCATGAACTACTTTCAGTCTCTGACACAGATGTATTGAATTAATAGTTTGCTCTTGCCCCTTTGGATTCAGAATTAATTCTAGGCCTACATTGGCATTTCTCTCACTGGAAAATTAAATTTGCATCATTAAAGCGCTGAATCTATTATGTTTGCAACTGACACAGATGGGCACCAGAAAAAAACTCCATATAATTTTGGTAAAATTGTTAATATTGATGATTCTAAGTATTATACAAAATTCTAATTAACGCCAATAAGCTGCTTTATCTAAAGAAAATCTTACATAAATGCCAACAAAAATGTCTGATAATCACTGATAAGAGATCTGACTTCTCACTTATATTTTGATTAAGTTTAACCACATTAACATCAGAGGAATTTACTGCTTTGGTGAATATAGATCCTTTCTTAATCCATTGGTTCCATGGTGACATTATGACTGATCTTGCAGAGCAAGGAACAAATACCTACCACTCTGCAGATCCATTGCCTGTGACAATGCAAAGAAATTATGCCTAAGTTGATACACTTGATTTGACACTCAATTTTGTCTTAATTTATATTAGTAGTAAAAATATGAGCATTTCCACAAAAACATTATCATTCCTTTAAATTACTGTCAAAAGAAATAATTGTAGTAGTGTTCTGTTAATACTACCACACAGCTCTGGTAGAAATCACTGCTTAAAAATTTCACCAAAATTAATATTTTTCTGCACCCCTTTATCTAATTTTCAAAAGAATGACTATAAAGAGATACATAAACAGGCATTTGCATGATACATTTTGGGTATCTTTCACCAAGTATAAAAATGTCCAGATGCAAGACAGATTTCCTAAAGAATTAACAGGCTGACATGAAGATAAGCCATCTACACTAAAAGCTGGAGTGGTTTTAAGCATGAGTAGGTCATATGAGGCTATCCAATATTTAATACAAGGCCTCATTTTAATTTACATCTGAAAAGAACCAATTAAATTAATGTCCTGGAAACAACCACATGAAGTAGTCCACTGTAAATCTTTATGTCTTCTTGCATGTATTTTAAAAACTTTCCAATGTCATCACAATGATTTTTACCTTCCCTCTCTCAGTGCAGATATTGGCTGTACCTTCAGGACAGACAAAGGCATGATGCTGAATAGTTACACCTATAATTTGAAATTGTCCATGACCTTAAGAACTCCAAAATAACATCAGGGATTTGCTCTTTTCCCCTTCGCTAAAATTTTCCCCTCCATGTAGCTGTTGAAAGACTAAAACAAAAGTATGCAGAGCAGCATGTGCTAAAAATCCTTATTAAACTCAAAACAAAAGACTAGATGCAATAAGAACATGCACCACTTAACATGGAAAAAAACCCCTAGGTTTACTCCCTTGAGAACAGCTATCATTCCAGACTTAAGGTTTAACTTTCTGGTTTGTTCACATTTATAGTAACCTTAGAGACTCAAGCATAAAATCTTCACTGTAAAAGAATGCCATCAATTTGAAAGCAACTTGGAGTATTTTATCTAATATCAAAGAATAGAACTATGAAATTATCATTATTGAAAGTGATTGCAGTTCTCTGTGATTTTCAGTTATTTAATCTGGTTATGTGGCTTTACTCTGCAATGTTATTGTGGCTAATAAAAATTAACTTTTCTCTACAATTTCTTGGGAGGTTTAGTACTAACTAAGTGCTAAAAGCAGGGAAAGAAAAGTGCATACACAGGGAAATTATATGCAGTGGCGATTCTGAATTTTCATAGAATTATTTTCTTCTAGAATAAGGAACAGACTTCTAAAACACTCATAACAATACTGACATAAAACACTGAACTTGTGGGAGTCCCGAACTTGTGGGAGTCCCTGGTACTCCCTGGAAGACTCAGGTCAGTCACTGATTATTGCAATCAAACTCAACAAACACTTATTAACAAATCAGGATCGGTCATAGCATAGCAAAAAAAAAAAAAAAAAAAAAGCTGAGGGGGTGGGGGCAGGGTTTGAATCCACTGTTCCACAAAGTCTCAGTCCTCAGGTGGTTTTTGTTACTTTCCTCAAATCCACCAAAAATGCACAGTGAACTGTAGTAATGATGTACAGCAACAGGACAACTGAAAAAAGAGCATTACAAAACTAAGATATAAAAACGGTCTTCTTACTTTGACCATCTTAAAAAGAGAAATATATCTTGGAGAAATTATCTCCATTTTCTGATTGCAATGTGCCGGGGCTACCATCAGTGACAGCACAGAGCAGCCAGTGCCTCCATGTTGAGTCTTGGCCTCCCTGATGTCACAGAGTAGTTCCAGGAAATGACAGAAAGATCCTTCCAGAGCAGCTGTTCATGAGATCACCGAGTAACCACCCACACACCTGGCCCAGCAGTGCCCCTGGCAGCCACCATCAGGAGAGGAGCACAACCCACCAGCACAGGATGCAGAGCAGCTCCCGCTGGGGCAGATCCCTGCAGCTCTCCCAGGATGGATGCTGTGGTGCTTAAAAAGAAGGGCTACAGCCTCGGTGACACTCTTGGAGAAGGCTCCTACGGCAAAGTGAAAGCTGCCTACAGCCACCGCCTGAAATGCAAAGTGGCTATCAAGATCATTGACAAGAAGAAAATTTCTCAGAATGTCCTGGAAAAATTTCTTCCCAGGGAAATGGAAGCTTTGATGCGACTGCACCACCCCTCAATCATTGAAACCTATGAGATTTTTGAGACATCATCTGGGAAAGTGTACATCGTGATGGAGCTGGGAGAAAAGGGGAGCCTCCTAAACTACCTCACCAGCCAGGGTGCCATGGAAGAAAGCATCGCTCGCAGCAAGTTCCAGCAGTTGGCTTCTGCCATCAAGCATTGCCACGACTTGGACTTTGCCCACAGGGACCTGAAATGTGACAACATCCTTCTCGACAATGACCTTAACTTCAAGCTGTCAGACTTCGGCTTTTCAAAACCCCTGGCTCGGGATGGAAATGGAAAAACAATTCTCAGCAGCACCTTCTGCGGGTCTCTTGCGTACTCAGCCCCTGAACTGCTTGAGCACGTTCCTTGTGACCCCAGGATTTCAGACATGTGGAGCCTGGGCATTATCCTGTATGCAATGCTTTTTGCTTCACAGCCATTTGATAGTTCCAATGTCAGGGAAATGCTCCAGGTTCAGAAACAATGGAAGATTCCCTTCATTAAGTCAAAGAACCTCTCTGCAGAGTGCAAGAACCTCATTGTCCGCTTGCTTCACCCTGATGTGTCGCAGAGGCTGTGCATAGATGAAGTTTTGAGACATCCCTGGTTGCAGACTTCAAAATTCATGCGCTGTTCCAGTCTGCGAGCTGCAGGAGGGGGTGACCCCAAAGCCTGTGGGAAGAAAAACCCTAACAGAAACCAGATGGCAAACCCCATTGTGCGTAAGTGTAAGGAGTGGAGGAGAAAATCGGATCCTCTTAAGGATACTTTCCTTTAACAGGGCCACAGCATTGGCCTAACTTGTGAACTGCATTAGTTTAAATTCACATTAAAGAGAACCTGTAAAATTATATGTGCAGAGTCCCCGCCTCTGCACAGTGTGCTTGAAGGAAGAATTTTAACACTGCCAAAGTCGGGACTATGAAAGATAGAGGGAAACTGAGGGAGGGAAGTTTTAGAACACATAAACAAACTGCAGAGGAGCACTTTGTATGTAATACTTGAAGGAGGAGAGTATTTCAAACATGACAATGCAATGTTTTTCATATCTGAATATCTGACCTGGTGGATCTGCCTAGACATACTGCTTAGGAATCAAAATTTAGCTGATTTTTTTTCTTTCAGATTTGAGTTTTTCAACAACAAAAAAAAAATGCAATAGAAACCATTTCCCTACACATAAAAATTATCAAGGGTAACAAATCAGTTGTACCATAGCACAGGTTTTAAGTCAAAAGGAACGGGGAAGAGTTTTCATTAATTAAAAAGGGAAATTTTAAAAAACACAGATCTAAATATAAGCTGCCTTTTAACTGAAACTTATTGGCTGAGCAAAAGACATGCATAAATAACAGATTCTTTTTTCTATAACAAGAAATATTATATTAGACATTAAAAAATTACACATCTACCTTCAATGCTATGATTGTTTAGTCTAAAACTTTAAAAATAATGTTAATTATTTTATTTGAATTACAGTCCTGCAGGATAGTCCTAATCAAGGATCCTTTTAAAAGCCTGCAAAATAAAAAGTCTCCTGTCCCACTGGTCTAATATATTTACCTCTAGGTCCCATAGGATTGATTCAACTAGACAAGCTATGCAAGTACACATTTACAGTCCAGCCACTTCCTGCATAAAAGCATAAAAAAAATGTCATGTAGGTAAAATCTGATTCCAGTGGAGACTTTGAGAGTTTTATTACTCAGTTCTTTGGTACCCAGGTAATTGCTTGTCACTAAAAGTAAATCAAAACAAATGCAATTTCATGGGTCTGCTTGGCCAGAGACATTTGCCTAATTATCAGTCTATGAGGGTATCTATTCAACACCTGAGAATGTCATGCACACAAATGATGACCTATTCATAATTTAGTATTGCTTAGAAAGGGTCAGGCTACTATGTTTAACTCTTTATAAAGCAGAGAGAAAGCAAAGATGACGTCCTACTGAAAAGTAGCAAAGTGTCAAAAAGGACTCTAACATACAATTTGACAAGACAAAAATTATGTTTATCCATTATTTCACCCATTACTCTTTAGAGAAAATATGCTGTTCCCATCAAAATATTATGCTAGAATATCAAACATAAAATACTGCTATCGACAAAGCCATAATATAAAAAAAACACTGACCATAATTTAAAACTTTTATTTCCGTTTAGTAAATGTGGACACCTAAATCTATTCTGGGGAAAAAAACTTTTTGTTTAATAAAGAGATTATTTTTGATTCTAAGAGATCAAATGCACCCTGGAATAATTACAAACCTTAGTGTGAATAGTCCTCTGCCTCACAGAGTGAATTAAAAGGTGGATTGTACAAACAGCCATTCAGTAGAGCTCTTACTATCCTAAATAATCCAAGGAGAGACTAAGTCAGATTCAGCTCTGATTAACACTCATTGCTCCTGGCAAGAGAATATTAACATGGTAGGTTTCCACTGCCAGGTGTTTAGAAGTCACAGCCACTGAAGAGGACACTCAGCTAGTAACAGAGAAACAAAATGGAGCTTATGGATTCTTTGAGATAGCAATTCAACAGAAGCTTAAAAATATATATATATTTTTTTTTCATTTATTAAACCTGGGACCAAAACACAGTTGTAAAAAGAAGTGAAGTCATGGAAAATATTTTCTTTTTCTATTTTACCTTTGCTACTTACATGAAGTTTGCTTTATCAGACACCTGATACAAAAGGAGACAACGTGATTGGAACTGATGACGTGGGATGTACCACAAAGAAGTTGTCACACCTTCTCGTGGTGTACTGGCAGCTACTTAGACAGGATTATGAGCTCTGCACTGCAATGCATATTTATGGCAAGACTACTATTAAAGTTCAGGCAGTTCAGGCATATTTTTATTTCCAGTTGTTTGTCTGTGGTCATGATGCTGTTTCTTGGTCTTAGGAAATGAAAGCCAGACACAGTTAGAGGGTTGGGGGTCGTTACCTAAGTATTTTAATTAGGATGCTGTTCCATGCATCACTTCACCCAGGTGACACCCATCACAATGCACACACCCTGTCAACCACATACACAAGTTATAGACTTTACACATCAGCATATTTAACAGTGAAGCCCAATCATGGGGCTGGGGTGGGCTCACCTCTAGTTTACAGAATCTGTCCTACTAGGGGACCTTGGCTTCTCAAGACAGTAGAATGTTTGGTCTCCCTGGCTCTGCAGTTCTGGGGTGTTTAGTCTCCCAGCCTCCAGGACACTGAAAACCAGACTAAGTTATCAGACACAAAGAATTACAAGTAGGCATGCTAATACTTGTGGATACACTGAGCTGTGTAAAAAATGTATAAAAGAAAAAGCAAAAATCATTTGGCAACAGCCAAAATATGTCTAAGCACACAGCCAAAATCAAAAGGCAAGGACAGCTGTCTTACCCAGAGGCCTTTTCAGCTGAGTTTATTACAGATGTGAGCTGCTCTGTTGCGTAAATAATATAAAAACTCCTGAGATGCATCTAAGGAGGGTGCATTTTGCAATTCTGGTTTACTTGGAAGTTCAGTTTTATTGCAATCCTTTCAGTAAGACAGGACTTGCCATTGAAAACAAACATATGTGAGTCCTGAAAAACTTCAAGAGAAAGAGGATCTGTGAACTGTATTGGTGAATATCACAACAAAACAATCTAGGCACACTAAAAATACAATTTCAATTCAAATTAACAGCAGTAAATGGGATAAAATGTGTCCTGCTATAATTCTGTCAAAATGACACTGGGTTTACTCTAATTAAAGATCGCAGATATGCATACTTACTAAGACTGGAAAAGACCTCTAAGACCTCGGAGTCCAACCATTAAATCAACACTGCCAGATCCACAACTAACCGCGTCCCCAAGCACCTCATCTATGCATTTTTTAAAACTTCCAGGGGTGGTGATTCCACCATTTCCCTGGGCAGCCTGTTCCAATGCTTAAGCACCCTTTCAGTGAAGAATTTTTTCCTGATATCCAATCTAAACCTTCACTGGCACAACCTTCCTCTCATCCCATTGCTTGTTACCTGAGAGAAAAGACCCTCCCCTGACTGCAGCCTAATAGAGAGTGGTGAGGTTTTCCCCCCCAGGCCTCTTTTTCTCCAGCCTAATCAACCCCAGTTGACTCAGCAGCTCCTCAGTTTCCTCAGCTTCTATCTCCTCAGATCTCAAAAGGAATCAATGTACCTAGCATTGGGGAATGAAAATAGAGATTGTTGTAATCATTAATGTTTCAGATCAAAATTTAAACTTCACTTTCCTCTACACATTAAAAATTATTTTGTGTTTTACAATTATCTTTTTTTTTAGCCAGAACTTTCTACACTTTCCTATCTTAAATTGTTGTCACTTAAAATGAATGATTTTCATCTAACAGATTCAGCAGTCATAATAAGTGTTCAAGATAACTATTTAAATTTTGGCTGTATTAACATTATAATGTAAAGAATCCTAATTTTATTTGCCTCGATAAATCAAAGATTAAACTCACTCAGAAATTTTATCTTGCTTGCCCTTAGAATAGCTAAAGAAGTTCACTTTAAATATGAATAATATGTCTTCATTTTATGAGCTTTGTTCATTTCCACAGATTTAGTTTGAAAATAAAATTATTTCTAGTACTTACTGGAATGCTGATAATGAAACTATGGAATTAATTTTTTGTCTGTATCTAAAAATCACTTGAACTCATTTGGAGAGGTTGGATTCTCAAATGAGAACCTGCCTCAATTAATGCACCTGGCTATGGCACTCAGAGCCATATGAACCATCACGGACATTCCATTAAAAAGTAAGGTTCAGAAAGTTATAATTCATCAAAAATTCTCAGTACTATCCCTCAAAATACCACGCATAATATTTATTGAAGTATATTTCAAGACTCAACTTCACAATGAAATTTTGTAAGATTTCTTTCCAATTCCTGCAAGAGTTTTTTGTTCAATGAGAATTTATTGTTTTGCTCAGACAGACATACTTTCCAAATGAAACCTCTAGAAACAATGATATCTGTACAGCCATTAGAAGCGCTTCAAACCACAAAATGAAAAACTCCAGTGGATAACTTTGTTGGTGGTACAAAAGGGCATGATTTGGTGGAATTGCACAGCATTACCAAGCAGAGACCCACACCAACTAGACTGAGAACACAGTGCCCAGGACAGCACATCCACATCCATTGCATTTTCCCTAAAAAGACTTTGTGCTTAATTTGTGTGGTGTGTGCTGACACCCACCCTCCTCCCCTCCTCGCCCTAACAACCAGCAGGGCTCTGATGCTTGCATCCAGCTTCCTGGGGACTCTGGGGACAGATGGCTTCAGGGCAGCCAAGGGCTGTCTGGAGCGGTGACCCAGACGTCTTGCCACTATGCAAATATCACTATCAGTCAATCATTTTATTATAAATACTGGACAGCCAAGGGCCCACTGAGCTCTCCTGCATGGCAGTGGCTGTACTCCAAGAGCTCCCATTGAGTAGGTACAACTCTCAAGGTTACCCCTCAAGGCTGAAAGGTTCCTTGCCACAACAGATCCTCAGGAAGTGCCCAATAGCATGCTAACCTTTGCAATGTTAGCCAAGCAATACAAAGGATTGAATGTGCACATAAACTCCTTTGGACATAAACCACTGGTCAAGTCTGAGACTAGGACTGGCTCTACCTGCAATCTGAGAAGGAGTTTAGAAAGCAAAGGGGTCCTTCCTGCACCTCATAATTCAGTGAGAGGGTCTTCCTGACAGTTTTTTCTGACCTTGTTCTTTAGGCAGTAAGTAGTCAAGTGTTCCTTGTTAAAGTACTGTCACATTTACCATTTAGTTTTGTTAACTTGTTGTTTTATGTCAACAAAGGTCTACTGCTGCTTCTCTCTCAAGTGAAGTGCATCACTCCATTCATGGCAAGGTGCAGTGGATAGAGGGAACAGATGAAAGGCATTAACAGGGCAGTACTGGTGGGAATAAACATTGGAGGGAATAAGCATTTGCTGATTCTCTTAACACAGAAAAGAGAATGGCAAGTTATCTGTTGTGCCACTTGCATGCTTGTAAACAGATGAATTACTGCCTTTAATAGTCATGATGTTTACTGCATCAGAAACCTAATTCCTTTGACCTGAACAGAAATAATCAGTAGAGCTACATAAATAGAACACTCAAACCTTCTTGAACACATAACAGTAATGTTAAAAAAACCAACTCAAGATTATTCATTACATGAAACACAACCAGAACTGAAATTAGTTTTTCATAATCTGAATTTTGAAAATGACAAATTTTAATGGACCAGAATCACTCATGTCATTTGGAGTTCTTGGTATTAGTATTTGCATCAGTACTTAAACCTTCATCTTATTTACAAACATATTATGCTAAGTTTTATCCAAGCAATTTCTGTAAGATGAGAACATCTAGGCACGTTAGGTACTTAGTTTACTAGACTGTGTAAGGCACCTCAGATTAGCATAAATCCCAAGCAAATTACAGCATTTAATGCATTTATCTCACAACATCCTTATAAAGAACAGGAATAACATTATCTCAGCTTTACAAAGTGAAACTGAAACACAGGATGTATGTGGTACTTTTAAACATCTTAAGCACTCAGATCCTATAAGTGCTGAGTGCCTGATTACTGTTAAAAATCTGAACACATGTGTTATACAGACTAAGCCACTGAGAAACACAATCTGTGACAAAAGTGATCTTAATCAGGAGCATTAAAGTAATGAAGTATAGTGAACTACTACTACTGCCTGTCTGTTTTTTTCTGTCTCTGATGAGGTCTAATTAAAAAATAACAAAACAAAACAAAACACCACAAAAATAAAAAACAAGCCCAAGAAACCCCACCAATTTCAAACCTCCTACCTTCCATGCCTAGTTGAAATATAATAACTACAGTATCTCTTTGCTACACACATCTAGGTAAACAAAGCTTGCCAAAGCTGTACTTCAAGTCATTTCTGCCTAGAATTACATAAAATTCTAAATATTCCAACATACACAGACCTAAAAAAAGAGCTGAGTTTTCTTCATCCTTTAATCATTAACTTTCACTGTACAATCCCAAGATGTAAAAGTAAATAAAATGGAACTGGTTTCCTTGCTCTGCAGCATCAACTTGTTCTAATAGTTTATTCCTACCATTCTGCTCAACATCAGCAATCAGACTTGAGATGCCTTTTTTTTTAAAATACACTTTAATACAGAATCATCAATCCAGCAAGGTACTTGTCAAGATATATTCACTGCAGTTTAAGAAAATTGCATGGGTTAATCAGAGAGAAATCTCTAGTTTTCTAATCTAAAGCTGCGAGCTTTAGATTATCTTAAAGCATGGACAATCCACCAAGGAACTGCATATTCTGAGAGTTTTTAATGAAAAGAGTATACATTAGTCTTTTTATGATCTTCCTTAAAGGAAAATATTACATCAAAGCAAATCTAGTTTGGCCTGTTACAGAAATTATTTCTTCTGTATACTTCAATGCATTTCAGAAAAAGGATTTCTTAGTAATAAATATTTCCTACAAGGAGGAAGAAATGTTTAGTTCATTATTTTCCAAATAAGCTAAACAATAAAGGCCAAAATCTTATCTTATTTTGTTAGACTACTGTGTTTTAAACTAAGCAGTGATATAAAAAATTAAAATAAAATCACTTCATCAGAGCAAAATAGTGTTTTCTAGGACTAGCTTCTTCCATATCTAGCCCCAGGATCATGCACACAAAAGAATTAGGAGTGTCTGAATCTTGTGCTAACTTCACATTACTGCTAGTTCCGACTGTTCTGAAGTATTGTTTCCTTTGTCTTCTTATTCCTTTACAGCCTTCCAAAGGATACTTTGCATTTCTGGGAAATATTACAGAATTCATGAATAGTTGTTCAATAGCAGTTTGAACATACCATATTGCTCACTGTTAAAAGAAAGATCTAAGAACAGTTAACAGTGTGTTCTAGTCTTGTATCTAATGCTCTTTACTTTTCATGTCCAGATGGGTTCCTATTGTCCCCCCTTTATCTGTTGTATGATTCATCACCAAAGATTTCCCTCATGCAGTTATTATAGCAGGTGTTCTATCCCTTAAATGTAATCGTATGGAAACCTTAGAGGTAAAATATTGAACCAAAAAACTAAATAGAATGGAATGTAAATGAAAACATTTTAAGACTGTGTTTTAGTGTCTTGAAAACAGGTGTTGATATTATTACACTGAACCGTAGCAGAAGTCTCAAAACCTGATATTGTTGAACAATAGCATAAATTCATTATATACATAAATGAAGATTGCCTCAAGCAATCTTTAAAAAAATCCAAGCTAAATAAAATTTGCTTTTAGGGAAGAGGTTTCCTGTCTTGAGGAGAAGGTCCACTCTAATTAGGCTGCCATCTGTGAGACCACTGTTTTCCTTCATTCTGTAAACTTCACATCCTGTCACTTCTGTCAGTAATTTCTGTAGAAACCACCACTAATGAATGTATAAAAACAGAGAAGTGTAATCCAAAAAAATGAAGTAGGAATCAGGAGGAACATAGAAGGAATTTTCTGATTGTTCCTGTAGATATTCAAAACTACTTTTTCTCCATTAAATTTGTTTCTACAGTTCTTGGGTTTTGTTTTTTTTCCCGGTCAAGACATAAATCTCCCTTAAGAAAAGAAAGCAAAAAACCAACCAAAAAAACTCAAACCAAACCAAATCAAACCAAACCATCAAAGCATAACAAAATAAAACAAACACACACTAACATTTCTAATGTTACAGTTAATTTGGCCAGTTAATTTGCATTTATCCTTATTTCATATGTAACAGCTACCTGCCTTTCTTCTTTGTAATTTTATCTAATGGATGTCAAAGCGCATTTTCTACAGAAGCAAAAGCAGAGTTTTGGCCTCTATTTACATGTTCTGTTGAAGCAGTAGCCCTGAAAGGGGCTGGACATTGCATATACTCCTTATCATCTCATAAATGAAAATATTAAAGAGTCAGAATTTGAACTAATTCAAAGTATTGCAAAGCAACCTCTGGATTGCCCAAATTTACTGCTTTGCATAACCACACATTTCAGGCCAGCTTTTGAAAGGGAAACAGACATGTAAAAAAAGCCTAACCTCAGTCTTTACTGAAATCACCACAGTCAAGGCTAGTGAACCTCTATCAACTGAGACTTCCCCAGAAACTGTAGCAAATTAAAATCTTTCTAGAATTTCACCAAGTACGTGTCTAGAATTTCATTAAGTGGGTCTAGACTGCCCACATCCTACTCTAAAAAAAAAACACTTTCTCTCCTGCCAATCCCCATTAAAAAGACAGGGGAAAAGTGCTTTGGAGCTACCATTTTCCCTGAGTCAGTGATACAATAGCAAGTTGGAGCCACATTCTCCTGCTGCACTCCCAGGTCTGATATTCAGCTGCTTTGAATATCAGGCAACCGCTTTGGATGTACCTCCCTCTCCTTCCAGCCCACCCCACACTCACATCTAAGGCACAGCTGAGATCTAATGTACATGAAGGTGTACAGTCTTATGTTGTGCTCAACTACAAAAACATTCTGATCTTCTGTAGAATCTCTCAACATTTATTTGCAACATAAAAAATTGAATTGTTCTGGATTTTAAGCTGGAGGCTTTGCTTGAAATTGATACTAAGCTAGAGAGTAATTAAATATGACACAAGGTGTTGTCAGGTTGGATTAGCTTTAACAAACTACTGTATTAACAAAGAGGAAAATAAAGAAAATATAGCATTTTCTAGCCACAAATGCTCCTTCTCTTTATCAATATTGCTAGAGCCAAGGAAATGTGTTGTAGCAACTGAAAATGCCAAAATACCCTTTCAGATAATCCTGCAAAATCTGTTGATAAACCCATCCATCAGTGCTTGGAAACGCTATCGACCCCATGTTCTCTCAGCTAAATAGTCCAAGGGAAGTCACCTCTGTTTTCAGACCAAGGGCTGGACGTTTGTGTAACTTTTGCTGTTTTGCTTTGAATGGGGAAATTGGCAGTTTTGATGAAGTCACAAAAGCAGGAATTTTAGTTTACACTACAACAGCCAGCAACTCTCATTTACTTTAAACTCTAAGAATGTAACATTTTGCTTTCAGCACTGGGCAAAATTTCCCAATAATTTTAATGAAATCATACATACATTAATTAAAAAAAGCAATTCATATAACATGAACTTGTATTTGGGGTTCACGTTAAAAGAAATGCTAGAATCAGCTCATCTTTATAGACAAAAAAAACACCTTTTTTTTTTTTTTTTTTACACCACAAGTCTGTCATGGAAATCAAAACAACTGCTGGATGAATAAAAGCTATGTAAGAAATATAAGGGCTTTTCACATAAAATCATGTCACTAAGACAGTAAATTAGGAGTTTCAGCAGTAAGAAATTATATGACTCACGACCGTCACCTCTGTTTTGCTATCCACTAGTTGTGTTTTCCATTTGAAGGGAATCACAAAAAACCTTGGAAAGGGTAGAGCTCCACACTCTGACCCAAACTCCAACCCAGTTTTTCATGAGGTCATTTCTTCTAGTTTAACGTGTGCAACCAGGAAAACACAAGGACAAAGGAAGATCAAACCCATAATGAAGTGCAGTGTTCTTAAACATTCTGAAATAAATTAGTATACTTCAAAATAATCACTAATAAAATTATGTTTCAGTTTTATTTACAAAGTGATTTCTTTAGAAACAGAGTTCCTGAGCAACACTGGACTGCTGCACTGTGACAAAAATTGATACTACAGAAGTTATATCCCAAAGGAGATGTTTTTATTCCTCCTGTTTAAGTCCTCACTTTTGGTCTGTTCTGCACAATTTCATTAGATAGATGGTGTCACTGTTTACCTTCCCACAGTTCAGAACAGGCACTCACTGTCTGAACTGGCAGATTTTCCTCAAATTCAAAATCCACTCATGGAATAAAATACTACCATGAAGGCTTTAAGCTATCATAAATATGAATGCAGTACACGAATATAATTTTAAATACAAGGGTGGGAAAATCTGCTTTAATAAGCTGAACACTTCAGAACTTACAAAAAAAACCCCTTTTCCTAAACATTAAGGGCTGCCATCACTGTACCTGTTGAATGTTCTCCAGGAAACAAACTTTCTATAAGATCTAGAAATACTCAGACATGTTCCTGAAATGTAGAAATCCCTAGCTAGTCAGTCACAGACACTATTGAGTTTCCCATTATTTGCTCATGGAGTTACAATTTTTCTCAGTTAAGCTGATGTTCCAGTTCACAGATAAGGCTAAAGAAAACTGCTGGTAAAATTCAAATATAGCAAGATAGTGTTTCTACCAAGAGCAAGTACTCCTCATAAAGAGTAATAATGTCCTTTTGTATGGTATGAAATCCAGAAAGAATTCCAGTTATATGAACAAGACACATTCTGTCTAGTGGAAAAGTAAATATTTTCCTCTTTGAAGTCTTTAAGCCGTCATAACTGTACACAAGGCATTAAAAATACAAACAAGATAATTTGCAAAGTTCAAAAACAAAGCAAAAGTACCACTGTTCTTCAGCAATTACTTTTGAGACCTGAGGCAGGAAGAAGAAGGTAATTATCTTCATCACTTTCTCAGCTCTAAATTTTCCTGGTGTCAAGAGGGGCAGGATCACCTCCTTGGACCTGCTGCCAAGGCTGCTTTTGTTGCAGTCCAGGGCACTTTCGGCTTTCTGGCCTGCAAGGGCACATTGCCAGGTCAAGGTGAGCTTTTCATCCCTCAGTACATCCAAGTCCATCTCCTCAGGGCTGCTCTCAATCCATTCTCTGCCCAGCCTGTGTTTGTGCTTGGGCTTGCCCTGACCCAGGTGCAGGACCTTACTTGGCCTTTTTGAACTTTATGAGGCTCCCATGAGCCCACACCTCAAGCCAATCAAGGTCCCTCTGGAATGGAATCCCTTCCCTCCAGCATGTCTGTCACTCCACACAGCTCAGTGCTCCCACTTGCTGAGTGTGCCCTCAATCCCACTGTCTCTGACACTTTTAAACTGTGCCAGTCCAACACTGACTTCTGAGGATGCCTCCTGTCTCTGCTCCCCACTCAGATGTCCAGCTACTAACTGCTAGCCTGAGTGGGATCAGCCAGCCAGCAAGGCACTTTTAATTTTAAAGATCTATTATACTTACAGAATTGAGACTTATTAATGCAAAGTAAACCCAAAGCAATTTGGCACGATTGAGGTTTGCTATAAAGAGGCCGTTCGGTGAATAACTGATTATTTCAAGGGTAACACTTGAAAATGTGCCAGAGCAACAGATTCATTGATTTAGAACAATAAAAAGGCCATATTTAAAAAACCAGATAGATCTAAAGCACTCTAAAACCATAAAAACTGTTCTGCTTGGCTCCAGTGGGTTCTGCTTAAGGACAGTTAAAATTAATACAAGGTCATTGCATGACCACCTAAGACTAAGAAGTTAGATACAACCACTGCCTTTTAAAGAACAGATCTGGTAGGGCTAATATTGACTTTTCTACTCTACATGCTTAGTGAAAGATTAGTATAATCTGCCGTTCATTTTGATACTGAAATTAGAAAGATTATAGGAGATCATTTTGTCCTGAAGTCACATAAGATAGATTTGGAAGAGAAATCTCTTCAAAGATGCCCTGGCTTTTCACCCATCCTTAACCCTTTAAGAAAGGCACCTTTCCTATGGAGTGAGGAAGGAAATGCATTCTATTGACCTGAAAATAAAATGGATTACTGAAGAACTTGTGTCATTCTTTTTCAGGATTTTTATCAGAAGATATTACAAATATTGATTTTCAAGAGCACCACCACCTGAAGTCTTGCAATCAGACAGAAGTCTGCTTTACAGAAAATAGAGCCATTCACAGTCTGTGTGCATACACCACAGTATGCAACATTAAATTCTTCACAAGAAAAAGAAATTTAAGTTTCAGTTTTCTTAAGTTTATTATCCACATACTAATTGTACTTTATCTGAAATAAAATTGAGTCAGTGGGGATCATTAGCTTTGTTATCCCTTTAATGAAGGGCTCCACAAATTTGACATTTATTTCAGACCACTTCAATAAAACTTCTTGCGTAGTGACCACTACTTTAGACATTTAATAATTCCACAATCACCAGCTTTATTGACAGCACAGAAAAGTCACACAATTACATCTGTTTTCATTGACGCCTTGCAGTCAGAAAAGCCTGACCATCAAAATGAAAGAAACCGAAACTAAATATTACTCTTTTTGAACAAAATAATTTCAAAGATTAAAAATTAGATGTCAACTTGGACTATTACAATAATTAATATTTTTCTCCATTTTATCTGTAAAAGCTGTAAGTGGTTCTATTAGATTTTTATTGATATTTAATCAATCTTGAGTAACTTGAATGCATCTGGTTTTTCTTTTTTATTTCCACCCTAGAGCTTGAGTCATAGAGAATTTCTCAGAAATCATAAATATTCATTTCCAAGTTAGTATAGGTCTAGATCTCAAGGACATAAAAAGATGGTTTGTTTTACAAATTTCCTTCCACTCTGTCACTAGAAGTAAAGGCAATATCATTTTGCTTCTTGAGTTTGATCACAAGGCCAAAGCAGGAAGGTTGCTAGTTACTTTTACCTTCCCATCTGTGTTCTTTGGAAATTACACCAATCTGGTAGAGTGGGAAGGTTTCAATATTCTATTACTGAATCCAAGATCTGGAGACTGACAAAACCATTGACCAAAGTGGAAAAGATAATCATTGCTGTTATCACTGAGTTCTTTAGATTTTAAGGTAAAGCCTAAAGCACAGAATATGCTGGTTTGATGACAAACACAGCGGTTCTAACACACTCTGAATGTGTGACTGTACTGTCACTACTGTAGCAGTGCAAACCCCTGAATGCTGAATTCTTTACTTTTTCAGGGGAATAGAGCTGTTTCATGCATACTTTTAGCTAATCTCAACTATTTTCGCTACTGAAACACTCATATTTCCCAATCAATAAAAGTCAGAGCAAGATCTCAGGGCTAATTCTACTGTCACGTAGTGTTACAGAAGACTTTAACCAGAGATACTTTGCCCACAGATTACAAGACTCAGAATTACATGAAGATGAATAGTTAAATCACTCTGCTTTGTAAATGACAGCTGATGGTTTATTGCTCTCAATGAAGCAGGAAACATTTAAGTGAAATAGCCCAAATTAACGCATTGTTACACTTAGAGCAGAAATGAATGCAAGCCCTCTATCCTGGAAAACAGCTAATTTAATTTTAGAATTCTCATACTCTGACTCTTTTCCCACTCAGTAAATTTGCTCTGGTGCATCCAATGGATTTCCAAGAGGTCACCACCAATTTACACCAGCATCAGGATTATTTGGTTTGTACAGTCAGTGAATGGGTATTTAAAAACAGGATACTCTAAAATGAATAAAGTCATGCTAAAGAATAAGAATCCAAAGTGCATCTATGAAAACAAAAGGAATATGAAATTGGAAATGTATATCAAAGCACCGTGAGCAATTCAAAACAGTCATAATGAAGGTAGCATAGCTGTGAAGGGTAACTGTTTTATCCAAACTTAGAAAACCTTTAACATGCCTGTGCAGGGTCAGTACATTGTACAGATTAACCGGAATCCATTCAGACATGACAAAGATGTCAAAACAATGCAATTTACATTGCTGGTAAGTCTGAACGGAAAGACTCTACCAAACCCCATTTTTTATTAAGGTATAACTGAAAAAAAACCAAAAAAACAAGGAAACAAACAAAAAAACCCCCAAAACCCAAAAAAACTACTATTAAAAGAAGATAATCCTTTAAGAAGTATAGAAATTACCTTGCTCTCCAAGAGTACAAATAAAGTCTTTGAGGCCAGCTATTATGGGTTTCCATGAAACGTTCTACACTAACATTCTATCCTACATAAAAACTGATTAACAAATCAGAAAGCAAAACTACTTGAACAATAAATAGAACAGAATGCAAAACACTTGCTTTTGACTTTATTTTATAACTACTTTTGTACATTAGGAACATTGCCTGCGACATGGGATGCAAGCCAGATGAGGCAGACAGAAAAATAGCACAGCAAGAACAAGGCCTAAATACACAACATGCCCTTCCTCAGTGTACTACTGAGAGAAGTCTTCTGCACTGAGGAACTTATACTGGAACCTTTGGTTTTATATTCCTGAATCTGGCTTTTTTCTCTGAAGTTCAGATTAAATCACTTTGTTAAAAAGATATTTAGGCACAGTTGAGAAGTTCAAGGTGTATTTCCCAGATCAGGTTCCTTACTATTTTTCCTTTCTTAATTTCTTTCATAAGCTGCCATTCTCACTAGTTCCTAAAGAATTATTAATACTAATTCTTTTCAATCTCTTTCTGATCACCTCTTTATTATTCTACAATCAGGAACCTTATGTTCTTTGTCCATTTCAGATACAACCATTCATCTCTCCCATTTCCTTTCACTGTCAGAGGTTATTCCAACTCTGTTTCTGTCTTTGATTAAAATTCTGATGTTCAGCTCTTGGTATATAAGGTATTACAGGCATTTTTATATTTTTACTACTTACATTACATTGAGTTTGACATAATTTTGCTTTTAAAGTTCGTAAACTGCTTTTGAACAGGTGAGTAATAAAATAGGCTCAGTTACCTAGAGGTTATTTATTTCAGTTCTGCATAAGTCTTCTCAGTCTGTGCTCATACAATATTCAACTACTCCAACCAAAGAATATATGAATATGTACAAAGAAAAATTTTTAACTAGTATTGGAAAAAGATGTCAATTTTGTAGGATTGTACAAAAGGCTACATAGACAATTCAAGATATTCACTGCACAACAGAAGTGTCTTTAACAACTTCAAAGTGATTTAATTCCCCTACATAAGATGTACTGAAATGTATTTCTTGATCAATATACTATTTTATAATAACAATGTTGGGGTTAAAACTTGGCAAGAGCTATAAATCAGAAGTTGCACATTATAGTAATTATTTTTCAGATTAAAGATTATCCTTTTCATGTCCAGTGTTACAAAAATATTTATTAGAAATACATGTACACTTAAATAACTCTGAAAAAGGCCTTCAGTTTCCCATGGTTGCTTTACTTCTATGGGTTTAAAAGAAGTGTGAAAGACTATCAAGAATTATGGCAACCAGTGTTGCGGAGGCACCATTGCCCATTAAAAATCCAAAATTTCAAAATCAACCTAGCAAACGAAAATAAAAGAAGAAAATTATCCAATAGTGCATCTGACTCATTCTTCTGGACTACATGATCCTGTAGTGCTGTAAGATGCATTTTATATCACAATTGGTTTAAAATAGGTCAATGGGGAGGCTGAGAAAAATTTGACATTTTTGGGTGTGAGGATGGCACCCCATGTTTAAGAATACTGCAAAAGATTACATTAAATACTAGAACATTAAGGATGCTATGTTTAAAATCCAACACTATATTTTTAAATTTTTCTGTCTTTTAATTGCATATTTTAAAAACTAAAGAGTATAATCAAATATAATTTTATACAGGATTTTACACATACGTATAATTAACATATATATTAAGAATTTCTTTTCAGAATACAAAACTTGGAGGTCTAATCAGTAACCGTCAAGTGCTAATTACACTCTGAATTTATATTTGACAGATAATATTTTGAAAACCACCTGATTTTCAAAGCACTGAAAACTGAAAGCACAAACAGACTTTCAAGTATTATATCTAGCATCAGTTGCATTTTTGTGAGGGATAGTTATTTTGAATTCACTTCCTCATGGGTCTATTTGTGTGAGTGCATGTGATACTAAATGAACATAAGTAAAACTAAAATTTGTCTAGAATATACTTTTTTACCTCAGAAGAAGCAAATATTTTTTAAGTTTACAATTATCACAGTATGTCTGAACAAAAATATGCAATCCTAGTAAAAAATTAGGCTTTAATAGAATTCTCATATTTGATACATACAGAAGACTCTGACTGCTTTTGCCACATACCAAATAATTTCCACCATTGCAGAGCCCCTCAGTATTTCTGCCCATTTTTAAGAGCAAACAGTTCCACTTTAGTAAGAACTCAATCCTGAGAAAAGCCAAAAGACTCAAAGCCCTCTCTTTCTCACTTTTCCTGTGCTCCATCTTGCACTCCTCTCTCCCTGGGGACCTGTGACAAAAGACCTGCTTCAACACTGGTTTCCCTTCAGGACACAGCCTCCTTTGGGCATCCCCCTGCTCTGATGTGGGCTCTTCCCCAGGCTGCAGCTACATCTCTGCTCCCCATGGACCCCCATGTGCTGCAGGGGCACAGCTGCCTCTCCATGGGCAGCACCAGGGGCTGCAGGGGAACCTCTGCTCTGGCACCTGGAACACCTCCTGCCCCTCCTTCTGCACTGACCTGGGTGTCTGCAGAGCTGTTCTTCTTACATTCTCCCTCTCCTCTCTTCCCTTTCTAAAATCTGTTATGTCAGAGGCACTGTCACTGTCACTGCTGGGCTCAGCTTTGGCCTGTGCCAGTCCATCCTGGAGCTGAATGGTACAGGCATGGGGGAAGCTTCTGGTAGCTTCTCAGAGAAGCCAACCATGCAGCACTGTCAAAAACTTGCCACACAAACTCAATACACCTTACTTTTCCCACAAGATAATAAATTCCCTGCTTATTTTTCATTGTATACTGTGGTAGTACTGGAACAAAATACAGTCTCAGAGACTGCTTACAAAGATTGGAAAAACCTTGACTCTTGTATATCAGCACAATTGCAGTGCCTTCAACCATTTCACTGCTTGATGAACCTCTCAAAATTAGCCTGTGGTCTATCATAATACAATTTATTTTCCAGGCTGGCAACACTGAGAAGGATATGCCTATACTTCACTATTTTAGGTGACTAGAGACAAATTGTTCTGCATTATTCCTTCGTGAAAAATGCGATAGTTCACTAAGCATGAGTGAACACCAAAATACAAGTTCTTGTTATTACCACAGATAACTCTTCCAGTAAGAAAACCTTCCAGGGAACTCTGAAGCTCTACAAAAAGTAAGTACTGATAAATCTTCTATATTAAACATGCAGCATGTGTCTCTTGTTATCAGTATAATCCTAAACTAAGTATTATCTGTAAAAATAATGTGCTTACTCTTTTGATCCACATAAATGGCTTTGTTAAGAGGTAAATGGCATCTCATAGGAAATTCTGAGCAGAATGCTGTGAGATTTCTACATCTAGCCTTTTTAATATTCCTTTCCCAGTTTTTCCAGCAGGTAGGTAGTCTCCTAGCTTTTGTACAGTTTACAGTAGGCCAGAAACACCAGTCACTTTCAACTGGACAATACTCATATAGGCCTGTGCATGACATTTTGTGTACCCTGGAACCAGTGCAGATGGCATGAGGAAAATGAAAGTAGTGAATATATAAAAAGTAGCCACTTGTTTCTCACTGCACAAGTTACAGTATTGCAGTTATTCCAGTATTTAAAATAATAAATTCAGCTTGAGTATATTTAAAGGATCCTTCATATAATTATTATTTATGTGATAGCCTCTGATTTACAAACATTGACTGGGGACTTAGCAGGGCTAAACATGCAAACTGAACCAATTAATATATGTTCAATAGCACTGGGATATCCATGTCTAGGAGTGGAATCAAGTGGAACAGCATCACAAAAAGGTAAATTTATCACGCCACCCAAATTTCCCTATTTTGTGAGTGTTGAACATCACCATTTGCAAACATATGAAATGATGCACATGAAAAGTTTCCTGGACATTGTAGCATTTTTTTATATGACTCTATTAAGAAATCCACACAAGAAATTTTAGTAGCTTTGTTAAAGACTAAGAAAAAGCCACAATGAATAGGAACATTCAGACTTTTCCCAAATAGTCTTCAGCCTTGCTTTCTCTGAATTTGCAACATCTGAATCAGCTCTCACTAGCCAAATCTGGAAACCAGTATTCATGTGCACCTATTCTGAGGTATGCCATCTGTCTCCAGGATTGCAATTATTAATTGGGTTGTAATGGTACAAAAAGAAAAGTTTCACAACACCCTTAACCCTCTGCTTCTGATTAAGTGATTATTCTCTGGTAAGATACTGGCAAATTCAATAACTTATTTGAATTTCACATGATGCAATTTTGCAATACTGTATTTTGCACCAACTTCGGTGACATTGTTGCAGGCTGACAAATCCTGCAATGCAAGTCCTAAACCTTTCGAACTTGTACTCCTAAATTTTCTTTGTTACTTCTGATTTTAGGATGAAAGCACCAACAGTTAAAATTGCAAGATTTCCATTTTGTCACTGCCCATCTGGGGATAGACATGAGCATAGTAATGCCACATTAGGAGAAATTTCCAAATACTTCCAATCAGAAACCCTCCTGGAAGTGACATTGCCTGCATGTTTCCTTCTACAGCTATAAAACAACCATGCTGTCTAAATCATGCCTTTAGAAAAACTGCTTGTCAGTGGGAGATTCATCAGCTGATATAAACACAGTTCTGTATTACAGGGTATATTTTTTTAAGAAAAGAAAAAATTGTGATCTACATCCATTCGTCTGCATGTGCAGTGAAAATTTTTCACCTTTTCTAAGAATAAATTCAGTACCTTCTGTTGTTCCATAACTCTGTAAAAGTAGTCTGAAAGAATTGGCTTGTTACTACATTTGCACTGTGTTAATTATAAATCAAAGCACTTCTATGGAATCTTCCACTTTAGAAGCTCATTCCAGTAGCAGTGGTTTCCCTGTATGAAAGATATTCTGGGAATAAGAACTATCAAATTTCAGAAACCTCAGCTGCTGGTACAATGGTTATTTTTACCTACTTCTTTCATTGCTTTTCTGTAATCATTCTCTAATGATTTAAAAATATTCTGGCTTTGTTTGACAGAAAGGCAAAGCTGCTGCTTTATTCGATCACCATCCTGCCTCTGGCAGGCAGCCAATAAAAGGTTTCTTTACAAGTACTGGTAAAATTTTGTTTCTTTTTATGACTAACAAAACTATGAAAAAAGTTTCTAAACTAGGCCAACTTAGTGCTAATTTGTATAAAGCTTTGTCTTTGATTCCTTGCCACCCTTAAACCACTGATGTAGAATGATGAGCACTAGCCTCCCACTAGGCTCATTTCAGAGGCTGAAATAGCCATAAATGCATTTTCTATTTGATTCATCGCTGGCCTGCACATTCCACACTCAGCTTCAAGGAGGCACAAGGGTTGTTGAACTCTACAGTTCTGCATGTTTGGGGCAATGAAGATCCTTAATTTCATATTTGTGACAAACTAAGGTTGGGCTTCTTTAATCTCCTCAGTGCGTGTGTGGATTCAATACATTAAGAACTTTAATTGCACATTATCACAATGCCTTCTCTAATTACAATTCTATCATTAACACAGAATTATACTGAATATTTCTAATATACTGAGGCTATAAAAATCACCAGAATTCTATAAAATAGAAAAAATTTTTCTGGACCTCAGCTGGCTTGTAGATTATAAAATGAAGCATAGTACTCAATACTTCACTGAACTCTAGACACATGACCATAAACGTCAACATTATTTTTTACATAGATCTATACTCTTAATTGTAAAGACCTTAATGCTAAGAATACTGGGTGTCAGTGAATTGCAAAATTTAATTTTATACTAAAGTTTTGATTGCATGCTTAATTTCATTCTGGGTTGCTGGTGAACTGGTGTATGTGGTGGGTTTTAATTTCAGGTGCTTTTCTCTGCATATTGGGCTCTGTCCATTCATTAGTTCATACCAATTGGTCATAATGACTTCTTTTAAGGCAATGAACTCCCACTTCAAATTTAAATTTCAGATGTGACGTCTCCTTCTCAGCATTCAAATCTGCCTGCATGTACTCCTGTGCAACCTGCTTTGGGTGACCCTGCTTTAGCAGGGGAATCTAAGCACATTATCCTCAAAGGCCCAAAATAGATACATTTAAAGTAATTGCCATCCCTGAAAGTGAAATTGTCACAATCAGATTTTAAAACTAATATTCCAGCGATAGATCAGAACAAATCTAAAACTTGCTTTCTGTCTGAATACTGCAAGTAAGAATATTGTATAAAATGTATTTCATATAATTTTGAGTAAAAATTTTTGGGGGAAAATTCACTCCAAATAGATACTGGTCACACTGTATCATTTTTATAGTGTTTGTGTATGACAATTGGTGTGCAAAAAACTATCATATTTGGCCAAACAAAACCATTTTCAGAAAATGAAACCACATATTAATTTAAATAAAAGAAAATACAGCAAGTAGTTACAGTAGTTATAGTAAAGTGTCAACGTGTAGAATTTGCTGCAGCATCCTGTATTAACATTGTAAATACCTAAGTATTTGAAAGTAAAACTTCTAAATGTATTACCAGGTAGACTGCATAATGAGATCCCAGTAAGGACATCAGGAATTTTCTGTTCTTTCAGCTTTTCTGGCATGTCAAAAGTGTACCTTGCCTTCCCTTGCTCTCAATAGAATACAAGTATGTAAATGCAGAGATATCATTTAGCACAGAGCCCATGGTAAGCATAATATAAGGGTGAGATGTTCTTCCACCTAAATAAGCCAATATGCCCGTGTCTCTGAAAAACCTTATAAGCTCATGTTAGATATCATTTATTTCAGTTTTTGAAGGATTCCCACTGTGGAGATTTAGGCCAGAAATAGGAAACTCCTTAGGCTCTAACGGGAATCCTCTCTCCTGCTCTGATATTCTGGGCAGCCTTGCTCAGAGCCAGTCATGTATCTGCAACCTGATAAACATGCAAATATAAGTAGTTTTAATCCTGCATCTCCAAGTGACAAAATCATGAGTTCATCATCAAATCACTTTGATTTCCTTACACTACGTCTGACTTAAGCCTTCATTAATTCTCAGAAAATCAGTAGGTGATTAAAGCGATTTGCACATTTTGATTTTTCACAACTCTGTAGCTACTTTTAAGCTGCATGTGATCTTTCTATCATTAACTTGGCATTTTGTTGCAACTGAAACATAATCTAAGCTTCAATAATCGCAGCCATATGATTGCAAGCAATCAGAAAACAGGTGAGTTACAACTAAAAATTATTATTCACACAAGATTCACCCATTGTATTACCATGCTCTTTACTGGGAATGGATAGTGATATCTAAAAAGTGGAATGCAGGGCTTTACATTATAAAGTTACTTATTCTTAAGGCACCTATCTAATCTGATTATATATAACACTGCTGCTAGGTATGTTTATTTTACTCATGTAGTTAAGCCTTCTCTTTGGGAGTAGAAGGTTCCAAGCTAGAAAACCTGCCTGGTGAAGGTAAATTTTGCCCTAACAAAAATTACCTTTCCTATTTTATCCATTTATTGCCATTAGATATGCTTCCCTAATGACTCACTAAAACAAATTCTATTGATATTTTCTCCTTACTGCAAATGGAGAGAGAAGATCTCTGCCACGATTCTCTGAAGCAATACATGTACATATGTACCAACTCACATTAATTTTCATTCTCATGATTCAAGACAAACTGACATTTTTTACCTTCATTAGTTAAGTAAATTCTTTTCACAGTATTTCAAAGGTTGTTTTTAGCCCATGTTTTTGTCAGAACATAAAATATTTTCTAGTATTTGAGGTTGACAAGCATTAGTATCCAGACATTTACATTGCAATCAAGCTATTCATAATAAAAAGTTTCAAATCAAACTTTAGAAGCTGTGACAGTGTATTTTTTAATTGCTAAATCAGGCATACACAATCAGACTTAAAAAGGAAGGGGGGAAAAATTCAGAGCAGTTATGATCTGAACTTAGATTTAAAAATAATGCCAGGCATAGTATGTGCAGCATCTGATAGGACACACAAATTCATCTCCCAGCGTGGAGTCTTAATACATTAATTATCTTGGGTGGAAGTCATATCACCTGAGAGAACCAACATGTCTTTTATTATTCCAAGAGCTTCGCTATGTCCTATTCCCCTCTGTGCTCAGGCATCTGTCAGAGACCTCAGCCTGCTCCAATAAATTTAGAAGTACTGCTGGCCACTGTTTGACTGTGATAGTTCTTCTAAATCAAAAGACCATGCTTTGAGTGAAGTATGAAACGAGAAGAATTCCTGGTCACTCCTTCCCCAAATAAAAACTGAATCTCTAAGCTTTTCTCATTATCCAAAAGAGGTTCTAATTTAAAACCTTGGGGACAGTAAGAAATACTTAAAACCAGCCTCTTTTCCCAGTTTCCTCAGAGATTTAAGGAAGACTGTGTAACACAGCTGCTCTAATTAGCACAGCAAACTGCAGTTTTGCTTGTAAGAAGAAACAAATTAAAACTTTATTCTTCTGTTTCTCAGTAAACTGTATTTCCCAAATAAATTCTCAGAAGAGTTCTAAAGATAGAATACTTTTCACATAACTTTAGTTTGACAAAGACAGGAAGAATGTTTCCCCGTTTTCATAATTTATCATCTTGATTTTTCTTTTATATTAATTTTCTGTTAATTTCAATGCTAACACATGACAAATTGTATTAGTAACTGAAAGGTCTAAAAGAAATAGGTCACACACATAAAAACATTTCCATTTAGAAAAATAAGAACAACTATATAATATGGGCTTCTCAAGCCCATTCTGCTTGTAGCACACTGCTGGTGTTTTCTTTGAGATTCCTGATGAGGAGCAATGTTTTTAAGGAATCTAAATGTGGAAGTACACCCCACAACTCCAGAGGCTGAAATTGTTTTAAAAATTACACTATAAATTACTGTGTACACAATAGTTTCTATTTAACCAATTCAAAGTCAAACCATATTAATTTTGGAATTCAAAATAAATGTATTACTATTCATACAGCTTTTGATATTGTGGTGTGTTGACCCTGGCTGGACTCCATATGCCCACCCAAAGCTGCTCTATCACTCCTCTTCTCAGCTGCACAGGGGAGACAAAGAAAGGCTCGTGGATCAAAAAACGGTCAGGGAGAGCATCACCAATTACTATCACAGGTAAAATGGACTCAGTTTGGGGAAATTAGTTTAATTTATCACCAGTCAAATCTTAAAAAACCCTTCCTCACCTCACTTCTTCCTGGGCTCAACTTCACTCCTGATTTCTCTACCTCCTCCCCTCTGGTGGTGTAGCAGGACAGGGAATGGGGGTCGTGATCAGTTCATCACACATTGTTCCTGCCACACCCTTCTCCAAAGGGAGAGGACTCCTCATACTCTTCTCCCTGTGCCAGTGTGGGTCCCTTCCACACGAGACAGTCTTTCAGGAGCAGACTGCTCCAGTGTGCTGTTGCAGGTGGATATCTGCTCCATTGTGGATCCCCATGGGCTGCAGAGATGGATCCCCCTCCAGGGGAATCTCTGGTCTGGCACCTGGAACTCCACCTTCCCCTCTTTCTGCAGTGGACAGTGTCTCCAGGGCTGTTTCTTGCACATATTCTCTCTCCTCTCTCAGGCTGCAAGTGTTTCTGCACAGTAAATTTGCCCCTTCATAACCACATCATCCCAGAGGTGCTGTGGCAGTGACACCCCCCCCCCCCTTTTTCCTTCCCTCATACCACAGTTAAATGAGACACCAGAGAGATAACACTGCAGTCGGAGGGCTCAGCAGGAATTTCTCTGGCTCCAGAAAGCTTAGGCCAAACATCTGGAAAAAATAAGTGTAGGAAGAGATAAAGAAAATTGATGACTCAAGAGACACCATTTTATGCTATAAAAGACACACGAGTTATTACTAAAGCAGAAGTTTCTATACACACACACCATGAAGGTATGTAAGGGACTTCTCCATGAGCCCTGGACCAGGCTCATGGTTACTTCTCCGGAGATTGAGTGAAAGGATCTCGGTGTTGAACCAACAATTGGATGGTAAGATACATTGAATCCTAAGTTTATACTATTTCTTCGCTAGCTGTAACATAATGGTACCTTATCATGCACTGTATGTAATCTACTAGTAGTTATCTTTCTTGTTTTTATTCCTGTGTAGTATTATTAGTTTTGTTTTTAAGTCTTATAGTCAGTAGTTTTCCCATCTGTTAATAAATAATCTGTTATATAATAGACAGAATCAGTCAGCATTAAAAGAACTTACGAACGGGAGGGGGTTTTGAGGTGCTGGTCGTCTCGATAAGATTACTACCTGCTGCCAGAGGCTTGGGCAGTAGGAAAGGGCTTATTTAACTCCTAAACCCATTCGTGACAGGTGCCACCAGCATCACTGCTAGGCTCTGCCTTGGCCTGTGGCAGTATGTTGGAACCAGGTGGCTCTGGCTCTGTCAGACATGGGGGAAGCTTCTGGAAGCCACCCCTGTAGCCCCCTGCTGCCAAAATCTTTCCTCACAAATGCAGTACAAAGTCTTCTTATAGTCACACATCCATGTACATTTCTGAAGAGAAAAGAAAACATTACTTTCGGAGAAGAGACAAAAAGAGAGACTTCAGCCTCAAAGATACAATCACCTGGTGGTGTTGGGTAACAACCACCATGAAAAGAGTATTAAAAGACATTCTTCTACAGTACTGCAAGAGTAGTAGCTCTCAATACATCTCTCTCACGTTCTTTGTGTATGCATATATAGGCGTGCACACAAAAATATGCACATTTACATCTACAAGTGGTGTGGGAGAATCATTTCCCATTCTCTTCTGAGCAAGGAGAATGAAAATATTCTGACAATATAATTTGAAAATAAGAATCATCATTTTCAAATCAAATGCACATAAAATACTTTTTCATCAGTCATAAAGAAATACTGTTAAATAAAGCATACAAGTGAAAGACACATTAAACATTCAGCTGAATGGCAAGTTACGCCCTGACAAAACTAAGAAAAAGTTAAAGTGAATTTATAGATCCAGATTTCCTCTACATTCTGTCTTCAAATAAAATTTCATGTTTTGTTTATATATATAAAACAATTAAAAATACAGAATTACTCTGTCAATTCAAGAGAAAGAAATTCTGACTGTGCCAGCCTGAAGCAAGACACCTCACAGGCTTCTTGACAGAGTCTAATGGGTAGGAACAACCAGCTGGTGCCTGTCACCTGCACCAACACCTTTCCTCCTTTCTCCATTGTACATGTTATTCCTTACCTTCTTTAGATAGAAAGTAAAACCTAGATCAAATAAAGGATTTAGGGCCTTAGAAGCTAAGTTCTCTCATACTTACTATTTCAGTCCCATGGCACCCAAAAGAGGTGGCAGAGACCCAGGCCAGGTCCTTGCATGCGGTCCTGGAAAGCATCTGTGGTACCTGAATTCAGCCCAGTCAGAGAAACAGACACAAGGTCACTTCAGAGGCAGGTGCCTACAGCATCCAAGTGACGAGGTCCATCACATCAAAAAGAGAGTTGTGTTTAAGAATTGCATGTCCTCACACCTCACTAGACCTGGAGTCTTTCAGATGGGTAAACCTGAACTCTCTGGGTGCATTTCCAGGAGGTCAAGCTGGGCCTGTGGGCTGCCTCTCTCCTTGCTGACCCTGAGCTCAAGCACCACCCCAAATGCCAAGGTGCCCACACACACTCTGGTTTTGTAGCTGGCATCAGGAAGCTGTCCCCATCAGACAGAATGTCTCTGAAGCACAGAGGTCTGGCTCAGTTAGGGATAGAGTGGTCCACAGGGTTGCAGAAAAACTCACACTTAGCACTGTCACCAAAGGGAATGAAGGCTTAGCCACCATGTGTGTAGAAGTGGGTCAGGAAAAAGCCTACCAAGCACAACAAAAATAGAGAGACCTGCCTGCAGCATCTTCCTCTATGTGCACTTTTCCAAACTTTCCTCACTACCACAGACAGTAGTGCCAACCATCTATTGTCCAGAAACTGGGAAGAAATATTCCCCATCTTTCCCCCTGGAGTCAACAGCAGACCCTGTAAGCCTGAATGCTGGGTATGAAAAGTTGGGAGGAACAAGGCTTAAGTTAGCATTTCTACTCCCAGAGTTGTTTCCCTGTTCAAAATGCATTAAATTCTACACTTAATCTAAAGCCTGAGACTGCCATGGCTAGAAAACATAAGTTTGAGTGATATTCTGACTGATCTAGAATAATTTTATACCAACAATGACTAAAATTTATTATCAGAATGGATATTTTATTAGATTTGTATGTGCTACCACATTAATACATAATTAAGGGAAGCCCATATAATTAAAATTATATTAATATAAAATTATTAGAAACTCAATTATGATGCACTTAAAGAACAGAAAAAAAAGAACACAGAAAAGCAGGGTGAACATCTTGATAGCAAAACAGTACACTATTTAACATCCATTATTTTATTAATGATATAACATGGTAAACATCAGTCTCCCAAGTAGTTTGGTTTAGACTGACCTAATAAATTATTTGTCAGAGTAAGAAGATTGTTTCTTAAGTCATAAGCAATTCCACATATATTTACAGAATAACCCAAATGAGATCAGTGGAAGCAAGAGTAAACTTAGCTGACTATATTATCTTTACTGCAAGAAATATGCATCCTGTATTACAAAGGCAGGATGAAGATGGGAGTAACCTTACATCATAATGAAGCTTTCTAGACAGATACTTTAAAAATCTCAGCCAGGAACATAAGGAGTCAATGCGTGAAATAAATCAATCCTTCTGTTTATCCTCCTGTAATACAAAATATCGCCCTCATTTCGATGTCACATCAAATTAAATCAACATACCAGAAATTCCAAGCCTCATTGCATCCTTTTAAAATCTTGTCTCTCTGTTCTCTCTCCCTTTGTTCAATAGGAAAATGAATGAGAAAATATGGCCTACATCATCATTCATTTTCAGCTGACGAATTCTGATCTTTTTGGCTACTAAAGCCTGACCCAAACCCCACCAAAATCAATAGCAATCTGTCCAGTCACATGCACTGGTACTTTACATATTGACTGTTTCATTCAGCAGTGGTTAAACTATTTATACATGAGATACTGGAAAACCAAAACCATAGTCTTAACTCTCATCATTTGTGAATTTTTATGCTCTTAAATGCACTTGTTCTGCTGATAAGATTTATTTGATGAGATCTTATTACATAGCAGCTAATGGAGTACTAGAAATGACAAGTTTCTCATTTCCTTATTGATTTTCCCTCTTTCAGCTCTCAAGCAAGTGCTTCTCAGCATGCTGAATTTCCCTGTTTGGAAAGTCAATTGCCATCTACTTTCTCCTGATGTTAAAGCACTAGCAGTGGTTTAAGGGGAGCGGGAAACAACAACAACTTTTGTGTTTTCCTTTGTTATAAAACATCTTGATTAAAAAATGTGTTTGAAAAGATATAATCAAAATCTGAAAACTGAATTTCTAGTCAGTATAGGCAGAATTTATGGTATATCCCTCATTTACTTCATGCATATCAAGATTCATTAGTCACAACACTGGTATCTAACTGTGCTGCTCTAGTACTATGTGTGTCTGCATTGCCACTGCAGACAGGTAAAATGAGAACTAGCAGAAATCATTATAGAACATCTATTTTTCCCTTTCAATTCCTGACCCTACACAGCCATATAATTTCTCTTGAAAACCTGCATTCTCTGTGCAATTCTGAAAAAAGAATGCCAAGACAAATATAACTCAAGGTACTTCTAAATGTCAGCACTAAGTGTTTTATCAATTGTTGTAAATAACTTTCAAGAGCAGGATTGCTAAATTTTTAGAGTACTGCAAATTAGACAAAACAACATTTTATGTATAGGCTCAAAGTCAGTTTAATGTCTATAGAAAAAAATTTAAGAAAAAAAACCCCATGTTTTTATTGTCAGAAACAAGATAGGAAACTATTTCTTGTTCCATAGGGAAAAAAATTATGCTAACATAAAGAGAAAAATGCTAATCTTAGAAAGAGTCTGTATTTTTGCCTACATAATTAAATTGCTGCATTCATTATTAGAAAAGCTCAGGTCTCAAACTAAGCATATTAAATACAAAGTTAATTACTTAAGTCATGGAGATTGCTGGAGAACCACACACCAACCCTCTGTGCTCTCCTGTCTAATCACTGTTTTATTTATTTATTTAGAGAAGTGAAAAAAAAATATTTAGGATTGCACAAATGCATCATCCTCCCCTGCCTCTCCAGGTTTTCACTTATCTGTAAAATGATTAAACATAACAGTCACTCACACAAGTCTAACTGACCATGACCTAATCTCACAATTGTTAGCCCGAACAAAACCTTTCAAACTTTCTTCTGCTCCAAGAAAAGTTGGAAGAGTACCAAGTTTTGAGCAAACTAACTTATAAATTTGGGGATCTCTTCCACATGCAGGTGCCAAATGATGGGTTTGGGAAACCAGCTACTGCAGACTCTTTGTTTTAAAGCTTTGGCTGGCAAAGACAAAACTGTACTTGCATGGTATGACAAATGCATCATCCATTACAATATTTACAAAGGGTTTCCTGACATAGGGCTCTGTTTCCCCTTCTATAAAGCAGATGCTTCTGCCTGAAAGCCGAGGCTAGAAATGGAAAAAAACCCACTACCACCAAAACCAATCCAACATCTGAAGAAATTCGGCAAATAGACTGCAAAAATCTGATCATTTTCACTGAAAATTCACTGCCTCTTGAACGCTAAAGATTATTTCTAACCTTTGATAAAAAGCTTTTTGAGGCAGCATGATAAAACTGTTGCTTCTTATGGGCAGCTGATACAAATTATCATCAAGAAACTATTTTAGAGGGATTGCAGCACTTTCTCTATTGAAAAACATGACCTCTGACGACAAGTAACTGTAATTACATATTTTATCCTGATTTCAGGGCTGAACAAAAGAGAAACTTATGCTAAACTCCCACACTGCCAATCAAGCTATACAATATATCATTAGTGAAAGTAAAACTGGTATGGTTCAAATGGGGCAAAATCTTTGGAAAGAGTGCTGAGCTTTCCAAACAGGAGCAGCTTGTGTTCTTTGTGCCTCATCTCTAATCAGTAATTTGTGGGCTTGGTGTTTTCCTGACAGCTGGTATATGGACACAAGATCAAAAACTGTAGGTGTAAACAACATAAGATTTGTTAGAAATAAGATTCCAGCAGAACTACCTCTGCAAAAGGAAAATCAAAAGCTTATATTTCACTTTCTGTTCGGAAGGCAAATCCCACTGAATCTACATGAACACATTAAAACCCATACTACAGAATATAGATTTATCCCTCATCAGGCATTCTTTATATATTTTAAAATTATACCCTCTCTTCCAAGTGTACAAAGAATCCCTGTCACCAAGCAAATTTCCTTTTATGCTGCTTGGAAAATAGCTTCAGAAATTTCTGTAGTTCCACACCTGGCCTTATGCTCTCAGGTTAGGCAGATTAGCTGTTTCTTGTTGAAGTTTTGATCTGTCTTTACATTATTAAATAACTCAGAGAACAAGAGTAGAGAGGCAGATACAGTAAAACAAAAACAAAAGCCAAAACCAGAGAAATACAGCAAACAATACCCAAGGTCTGAATGGAACACAAACAACAGCTACAGAAGAAAGCAATAATGATGTCCAGTCTACAGGATATCCCAGAAAAGTCTTGAAAAGAAGTTACACATCCTCTGTTTAATAAACACAGTAGTTATTTGGCAGTTGTAAAGTTTTGAACTAGGGAACAGGAGCCAGTTTAGATTGCTTTGATGATTCTCTTCATTGCAAAACGTCAACAGAGCTGTTTTAACCAAATATCTGGCAAAATACTCCCACCTGAGCTCATGGATTGCAATAAAATAAGCAGAGTTAATCCACCCAGTATTATTCTGTAACAGCACTTTGCTTCAGTATTCTAGAAAGAAGTTCAGATGTTGTCACACTTCCCCCACCAACCCCTCTGCAATTTTCTGGGCAGTATCAGTAACAGTTCTTCATCTCAACATTTTCATTAATGTGACAGTTCAATAAACACTGCAAACACTCAAAAAATTCTAAGACTTTCTGTCTCTCTATTGGTGACTCCTCAGAACCTCAGTCTCACTGTTCAGCATTTCCTGTAGTATTTGGCTCACTGTGTGTTTACACGTGAAAGTAGTTGAGAGCCTTAACCTCATTAAGAAAAAATAATTATTTAAACCAGACACACCAGAAGAGCATTTCTGCTTGTCACACACCACTCAGATTCTCATCCTCTCTGGGCACGAGAGGACAGACAGCTGATAGTAACAGGCAAGTCAGCCAGGCAGACAGCTCATGTGGTGCTGAACACAGCAGTCCATAGATAATGTGATCACAAGCCTTGCCCAACAATGAACTGTTCCTAAGTTTTCTATAAAATATAAGTGTACAAGTAGTATATACTTTTCTTTCTTAAGGTTTGGATTTTAAGAATGCAAGCAATTCTACATCTGCAGGAGGCACATACAGACTACAGACATATGAACTACATATACATAGTATGCAAACATAAATATTTTCAAGAAGAATGTGCAAAAAAAAAGATTATTCCTCATATCTATGTTAAGTATAACCTGATCCTACACCGAACCTGAGTAATACAGGTTTGCTCATGAATGTTCAGAGACATTAATTTTAGAGATACATCATTGCCAATGTAACTGAATTTTCAGTCTTTCAATATGCATTACTATAAGCACTATTTATTGCACTGTCAGCAATAAATTTAGTATTTTAACAAAGGTTTTCATGTCTACAATACTAAATTAAATTTTGGCTTATAACCAAAGATGTACTGACTTAGTATCCTGTCTCAATGTTTAATGGAGCAAGATGATATTAAGAGTATGGTGTTAAATACTATAAACCTCACATAGAAATCATCTCATTTACCAATAATAACAACTAATAACAATTATTTTGAGTCGTCAATTACAACACTGAAAATTAATGATTGCAATAATAATATGGATTTTTCTTTACCCTATTAGATACTGGTACAACTACTCCTTGATGAAGCCATGCTTAATATTATTGATATCAAATTATTATAAAGTTTGCCAAGTAGTAAACAGATAGATGGAATCAGTAGATCAGAGCAACTCTGACTGTGGCATTCATCAATTTAATCAGCCTTTTTCTGCTGTATTTTATGAATCTATATTTCTTCACTTATTTCTTCTTTATTTAGAACTGTTAATCTCCATAAACATTTCTCAATAGCCTGAAAAGGAAACCTAATTCATTTACTTGTTTAAGGACCTCCCCACTCACTTCCATCTGAAATCCAGAATCCCATAGACTCTTGTTACCTTGAAATCACATTTCTCCCCTACCACATAATCTGACAGATGTCAGTCTCAGCTCAAGATGAAAGCAGAGATGTGTAAAGCACAGAAGAAATATTTTGACAGGCCTGGCCCTAAAAGACTACAGGGTATCGATTTCACTGGAGCCAGCAGTGTTAGGGTTCCAAATACTAAGCTATATCCATGTTTTCCATAAAAGTGTTTGGAGGCTAGCACAGAGTCTGGTGGATTTAAAAAACAAACTTCCTCTGATTCTGCCTGGAACCTGCATATTCCCGCACTGAGAATTCAGTCCAGCTCTGGATTGGAAGGGCACAGTTTTATACATCAGTTCTTCAAACACTGATAGGAAAATGTGTTCATCACACCACCTCCCAATTTTCTTTATCCTTCTTTGCCACTGAAGCTGCTATTGCCCCTAAAGCCAAGTTTTCAGTCATAAATAAGAAATACAGATTTTATACCTAATATCTGTATTCAGGCTTATCACATCCACATGCCCTGCAATGAAACAGTGCAAAATGGCCATGAAAATGTTACAAGAAATTAGAGATGTGCACAGAATTCTCTATCTTTACTTGGCTCAAATCCTTATTAAATGATCCTCTTTAGCTTCTTTTCAAAAGCTACTTTGGGTATTTTGGGCTGCAAATGCCTAAATGAAGGTTTTTGGTTTAACATAACACCTATAAAAAGAGTACCTGTAACTTACTGGAGAATGTTTATGCAAATTCTACACTGCTAACAGGAGCACAAGAAAAGAACACTTTCAAAAAATGTGTGAGAAATTACTAAGGAAGAAATTAATAAGACTATTTATTCTGTCTTAGGGCAGAAGAAAAGAAAAGCAGATCTCCAAATCTATTATCTGCCATTTTGTAACATTTGCCATGTTAAAAAAAAATAAAAGAGTTCATCTTTTATGGAATTTATTCCATGCAGTGGGTATTCCATACATGGGATCTATTTGTCTGAGTCAATAATCCAAAGATTATTCTTATGACATCAGTCTAATGGTGCTATTTCCAATGAAAAAAAAAAACTCCAACTAATGCCTGATACGCAAGTTTAAGTCCCTTCCTAAGCATTGTAAGAACTAACCAGTCTTTTTAACTGAGTCCCTGGATGAATGAAGATTATTTTAAACATTTGCAGCCCATAGCACATAACATTTTATAGCTAAATTCATGATTGTGAGTAATTGGTAAAATAATAATATAACACTGGACTTGAAAATAATTCAAGGCAACTTCTCAGTCCAATCCAAATTATTTTATGGCTATGAAGAGGTAATTAGCAAATTGTTCTGTAATATCTTAATTAATAATTCAGATATTATTTGATCACAAGCATTCCTTATAAGCCTACAACATATTTTCTTTGCAAGTTAAAACTATCAGTAACTCTTGCTGAGAAACAAATTTGATTTAGAGCTTGATTTAGCATTTAACTACCAAGCTGCAAAACAGAAAAAATACCCAGTCTTCAAGAAATAAGACCACATAATATTATGGAAAAAGAAGAAAAACCTAGAAGAGCAAAGAATATTTTTACACACAAATGGTAACAGGGAAAATGTTATAGCTCTTTCTGTGTTTTACTACAACCATATGGAACATGAAATTCATAGAGCTACACTCCTGGAAATCACAAATTAATATCAGCAACATGTTAGGAAGGCCTGAAAATGTCCTAATCTTTAGAAAAGTGTCTGTTGTCTCCACCATTTCTAGACATCCAGTGACTGTGACACAACTCAGAGCACTTCCTTCCATGGTGGAGAACAGCCAATCAATACCCAATTAATACTGAGAAAATAAAAGCCAAGAAAACATCCTAAAGCATACTTCATTAAAGCATATATTAGTCACTCCATTTCAAAATAAGAACATATATTAAAAAAAAAAACCTTTTGAATAAAACACGCTGAATTTGCAGGCTATGCTTCACATTTCTTTTGAATTAAAAGAAACTTGCGTTTCTCTAAGTAATACACAAAATGGTTTTACCCCAACTCAGTACTTTACTGGCTCTCGGTCTCATCTCTCCTTCACCCAGCATACATTTAATTTCTGAAACTAAGAGCTTGTCTTTGTGAAGTTCTTCAGGAAAATATAATTAGATAATATATAATTACATTTCTATAATTTTATATAATTTGATTTCTTTCAACTCGTTTATGGGATAATATGGCCCTCACGCTGCAGAACCAATGCAGCTCACAAATTACTAGTGGATTTGATCTTTGCAATTCCTCAGCAAAACCTTATATACATGAGAAGCTGAAGCAAAGTGTCACGTAAATTACTTGCTGCAGCAGCTCAGGAAGTTTATAAATGATCCATAAATTTAATTGGAATCTTGAGTCAATATTCACTGTCCAAAGCTCAAATAAGTATTTCTTTCAACAGTAGATAAAACAGGAGAGGATTTGGCCATAGGAGCCACTTTCCGCTGTATCAAACATGAAATGCATCAAAATCTATCTTCTCTTCAGTAGGGCAATTCCTACCAGTTTATATCCTATTAAGTCTGCCTTACTCTAGATATAAAAACAAATAAAATTAGCAATTGTTTTGGACAACTGCTATTTATCAGTTAAGTCTTTACTGTTTTAAAGATCTTTAATGATTTAACACCAAATTAGTTGCTATCTACATTAGTTGAATTATTGCTGCTTTATAATTACTTCTGGTTTGATCAAAATTTCCATTTTGATTTAGATACATCAAGGAGGCCTGAAAACACTAAATCTTTATCAAAATTTTCTGACATCACTAGTTAATTAACATACATCATCTATTTCCTTCAAGCATTCTGAAACTGAGTCTACGTATAAAGATTTTTCTCCTAATTGTTAACTGAAAATTCTCAGTAAAGATGCCAGAACAGAAAGAACATCAGCTAAAAAACACAACTCATTCTGGGAAATTACTAAGCTTACTACAAAAAAGAGGTAAGAAATAGTAAAAGTTATTTTACAGGAAAGCCAGATTATCCTTAGCCCTTTATAAGATACTCATAAGTCTTCAGCAGATCTGAATAACAATAACAACAAGAAAAAAGAAAAGACACAACATAATATCACAATATCCGCTGATAGCCCAGAATTCTTTTGAAGCTTTTCTGAGCAGTTTCTATAAAAATCAAAGCTCCTCAAACTGAAGAGCTCAAACTTCTGAAAGAAGGATAGCTATAACAACCAAGGAAAATGTGAAGTACTTTAGCCTTTAAAAGGTCACCCCTCGACTCAAAAAACTGAATATTTCTTTAGCATGTCCCTTTGCAAGAAGCAGAAACTGTTTGACATCTAAACTGAGGACAGTAATGAATAGCCAGGTTTTTCTGCACAGTTTGGAGTAGCTGATATTTACAAAACCTTGGCCGAAATAAGATGGCAAAGGTGCTAGGACAACTTCTAACCTATTACTGTCTCTTGAAAAGAACAAGCTGAAGTGTCGTAGTTTGATAAAAACATTTTCATCAAACTTTGAGCGCTGGCAGGTTCATTCAACAGTGACTAATTTTCCTTGTGGGCTTCCAGTTCTAGAACACAAGAAGTATTTTCACATGCCTAGAAACACAGAATAGCCCTAAGTCTGTACATGAAGCACTTCATCTTCCCAATTACAAATGCTTTTATATATAAAAGGATGGAGCTTAAGGCTATGCAGTTTCCTCCTGCTTGATATCCTTTGGTAATTAAATACCAAACTGACATCCCTGTAATATTTTCTGATAATATGCTAATATTTGGCTGTTTGGCCTCAATGTCACTGTGAAATAAATACAGTTTGAAGACTGCCAGCAAGCTGCAGTGTGGGTCTCCTAACAGTAAACTCTGCTTTAGCAGAATTTTTGTTAGCTTCTGAGTGTATTTTATAATGTATGACAAACTGGTGTCAATAGTGGTTCCTAGTTAAATAAACAGGATTTGGGGGTTTTTTTATGTCATACTTAAATACAGGTATATATAAAAACTAATTAAATCTACTTTCCTGCTTTGTTTTTACTACATTAGAAAGGAATGCCATTGGTCTCCCTTTAAAATGAAACTGGTTATGGTACTTTCCCACCTTTCTCTCAATTCTATTTTATGCTCATTTTTCATTCTAAAGGATGCCCATAAAATGGCAACTCAGTGCTTATGTCACAACCCTTATGTAAAGAAAACACTGTAGGGCTGATACTTCCTGGTGCTGCATTTCCATTTTCATGGATACATAAGTAGCTGATCTTGAGTAATTTACAAGTATCTCCTTTGTTCCTGTCTTATCACCTCAGCTTAATTCAGGAATTTTTAAGTACGGTGCCATTAAGGCTTTTTACTCTGGTAATGGATTGCTGGGGTTTATTTTGGAAGGAGGGTTTTGGGTTTTATTTTCTAATAGTTCTTAGAATTATCCAATTTTTTCTGCACCATAGTCTAATATTTTGCCTAATTAAGAAGAATAGCTTTGACTTTTAGACCACTAATTCCAGTCTGGGAAGCTCCAGCAGTAGCCTCAGTCACAGCAGTCAAAACACGTTGCCTCCTCTTCAGACCTCCTCCATTGATCTGAAGTACTTTCTTGCAGCAATATCTTTACAGGTGGAATCTCTTTAGTTTTGGTTGATGTATTTCGTACAACCGAAAGGCTTATCTTATGTGCCAGTGGGATGTAGCATGAAGACAAAATACCAGGCACAAAGAGCACTCCTGCAGTAAGCACAAAGATGCATTGAAGAAATTGGGATTGCTCAACAAAAAAAAAAAAAAAAAAAAAAAAAAAAAGCTGCAATCAGAAATTCAGAAATTGAGACGAAGTTTGATCATTGTATTTAAGGAGCATTTATATTGCACCATGAAAACTGAATTTCATTTATCATATGCCCAGTGCGTCAGCAAACATTCACACAGAGATAAAAAATCATTAATTTGAATTGTTTAGCCACCCTGATCCCTTCCTGTAAAATGAAGCCTCTCAAAATTGCCATTTCTTAGAAGTGTTTTTGCTAAACAAATCCTTTGCTTGTCTCAAGATCTCTTTCCATGTGACAATGAGTATTATTCAAATAGACACAAATTAATGTTATTGCCTTGACAGAGAGTATGAAAAGAGCACAGAGAACATGATATGACATTGCCAGTGATACAACAACCTTCCACTGCAAAAATAAGCAGGAAATATATATTTTCAGGTGGCCAGACAATGTGATCTTGCAAAGGCACATTCAAACCCCATTACCATCCATGTGGTTCAGTGCATTCACATTGCATCCACTCACAGAGTTTGTGCAACCCTAAATACTTCCAGCACCTCAGAACAAAACTTTGCTTCAGTTTTGGGGAAATAGGCAAGAGTGATTAAAGAGATATTAAAGCTATTCAAATCAATCCATAGTTTTAACCAAGCTCTTTAGTAAAATAGAGTGTATTTAAAAACAGTAAAGATAAAAAGGACTTTACTTTCCATGCATATTATAGAAACATTGTTTGATTTTAACAAATTATACATGGACATTTCTGATTTTTAATTAAAATATTTTACCAGGTTCTTAAGTTGAGGGAGGGCATTTGCATAAATACCAACACAAAGACTCAAGTTTTACATTTCCTAGCTAGAGTTACTTATCATTCCTCAAAAAAGAAGTTTCTCAATTTTGAAAATAGTCTTCTATTTAACTGACATTTAATTTTTCAAAGTTTTTTTTCTTAAATGGGAAATCAGTTTCCCTTTTTGAAATGTTCAAAAATTAACATATTTTTAATCTCTTTTACTCAAGTATGAGCATTCTGAGTCCTAAAAAAAAACCCCAAAGAGAATATAAAGAACTGAATTGAAAACAAAGGAAAAAAAAAGTGAAAACAAATGGGAACTGAAATCAAAAGCAAATAACTTTATTCCATTGTCATCTCACCTACACATTTAAAAAAAAAAAAAATCAGATTTCCTTCTATGTCAGAAAAGTGAGGGTATCAAATCAAGGGAAGGTGTTGGGAAATCTGTGGAAGAAAAATGAACAATACTCCCTAAAAGATAAAAGCTACTTAACAAGAATAGCTATTGTGGCCTCTCTTTTCTAAATCAAAGATGGGAAGATTGCTTCCCCCCATGAGACCAGAGAAATATAAACAGTAGCAGGCAGAATTCTGCTCTAAAAGAGAATCATATGCAGTAGAGCCAAAATTAAAGAAAGATCAAAGAAACAAAATTATTTGTGCTATGTCTGCACATAATGGGTTCATATAGAAAATACTTTTTCTTTTCCCGTTGTTTGGGGAGCTGCTGTGATCCTCAGAATATTTTAGTGTTATCCATGCAAAAATGCAACAACACACGTAGTTGAATGCTTTCCACTGTCACTCAGGAAAACACCTGAAATGCACAAAATGTTCTTTAGCACATTTCCTTCTGTTTAACTATTGTATTTGGCATATTTAGAAATGACAGTAGGATTATGAAGCAGATAATGGCCTAGTGCTTCTTTTATTTCAGAGCATCTTGTCTCTCCAAGGAGCTTTATTATTTACAGCATTTCATTTCTCATTACTGGTAGTTACTGGATCAAGAATTGAAACACTTCACCTGACCAGTTCATTAGGTTACACTGTTTAAAAGTTTGGGAAAGTTTCAGACTAAAACAGACACAGCAGGCAACAACGATAAAGCTTAGTCAGAGCAACAACTATGTACAATTCTCATCATTTCCTTAACAACACTTCATCAAAGAAGAAAGAACAAAGGTAAAAAAAACAACAGAAAAAAAAAATTTAAAAAGCAAAAGCCCCTCAGAACTACAGAATGGGTTTAATTTACATGAAAACACACACTAAATATTTACCTTATTTGTGTTTTCTCTGTTCATAGTTTGATCATCATGTCTCATGACTTTTCAGAGTAGTAAACAATCATTGTCAGTAAAAGTTCCCAACAGGCATAATTAGAGCAAAAAATGCACTAAAATGGATAACCAGACAGCATTTGTGCGTTGGTATTTGGAGAAATAAAGCCCTAACCTCAAGGGTATAACCAGTCTTGAGAAGTATTAAACAGAAAAATCCCATACAAATCAGACAAACTCTTAACAGAAATGGTCAAAGAAATTTCTTGGGTCTTATGATTGGAAGTAAATAACTTAATCTAGACCCATGTAAAATGACCAAATTTCCTAAGGAAATACAGGAAGATAAATAATTTACTAAAAACCTCACTTGCCGAATTAATGAATATATTGCTGGGCAAGAAAAGTCATTGGCATTAGGAGAATACAACACAGATAATGTTGAGAAGACAAATGGTTGGACTCACCAGATCAAAAGTTCACCTGTAAGTCCTGTGATCTCACCTGATGTAATAACTTGTGTCAATTTTGCCGACACATGATTATATTTTTATCTCTTGCAGCTTCTCTACTGCACACAGAGCATATGGCTATCTGGCCTAAGGGGGGAAAAAAGGTAAAAATAAAATAAAATAAAAATAAAAATTTGACTGAAGTTTCTCTAAAAAATTGAGTTAGTAAAAGGTCAGTCCTGTTGTGATTAATTAGGATCATGATATAATTACACTGAGAGAATCAGACCATCTGTTCATAAGAGTACTCTCAGTTACTCTAAAGTAACATTGTTTTCAATCCTAATATTTATCACTAGAGCCTGGGTATCATTCTCAGGTAGTTTCTCCCCTGTAGCTCACAGCAGAGCACTCTAGAACAGTCCACGGTGGCTTTGCCAAGCAGGGGAACCCCAAGGGGAGCTCAGGGCCCCACCAAGGCAGCAGGGGTTGGACCTCGACAGGACAGGTCCGACACAACAGCTCTGGGGCAGAGCCTGATAAGGAGCAGCTGAGAGAGCTGGGGGGCTTCATCCTGGAGAAAAAGAGGCTCCGAGGGGAGGCTATCACTCTCTAGAGCTCCATGAAAGGAGGTTGTAGCCAGGTGGGGGTCATGCTCTTCTCCCAAAAAATAGGGCCTGTGGAAACATCCTCAGAATGTGCCTGGGAAGGTTCAGGCTGGATATTAGAAATTGTTCCTTCACTGAAGAGGCTTTGGAACAGGTTGTCCAAGGAAGTGGTCAAGTCCCTACCCTGGGAGATAGTTAAAAGATGTGTAGATATGGTGCTTGGGTTTGGTGGTGGAGTTGGCAGCTCTGGTTAACAGCTGGATTCAATCTAGAAGGTCTTTTCCAACTTGAAAAATTCTATGAAACATTAAGTATATAGTAAAATTGTCACCAGCATATTAAAAGACTGAATAAAAGACAAAAAGAAAATTAAAACTGCAGGTCACTTGGTCAAATTAAACAGCAAAACAAAAGTGCACAACAGCTATAAATAAAGTTACAAAATTATTCATCTGCTTAACTGAGTTACATGTATTTTTCTGCAGTCTGAGATCCTCTGCATTTTTCTAAGTCAAAGAAGTTTTAAAGTTCATTTATCATCCAAAATACTGTGTTCTAATATGTTAATATATTTTTGCTAAACCAAGATTAAGTGAAATGATTGATGACAGTGAACACTTATAAGTCTTTTTTGAGGAATCATTATGTATTTTCCCCAGACAACTTTATTTATAATACATGCCAGTTATGCCAGGTTTTGTCATATTGATTCCTTCTACTGGGTATGACAAGCAAGCAGAATCAAGTGGATTCAGTGAGATTCATTTAGCACAGGAGACTTCCATTGTGCTGAATACATTGTTACTAAAAAAAAATCATTTAAGTGTGGGGTTTTTTCTTAAGTATTGTACAATGACTCACTGCAACAACTTTATAAAAAACTTCTTGTTTACTTTCTTACGATACATACATTTCACTTTATCTAGGCTGGGGAGATATCTTCAGGGTGTTGTCGGATTTGAAGAATATACTTTAAAAATACTGACAGAGATTGAAAATAGTTCATGCCTAAGTTTTGCTCACTATAAAGAAGCTACAACTGGAGAAGCCTCCCGAAGACTGAGAATTTGGACTCAAACCAAACTGCTGATTAGATATAAGTTCAATAATCTCAGGCTGAGGAGAAGGTCCACATCCACAAAAGGCCAAAGGCACCAGCTACAGCCAAGTCTGGGGGGGGGGAGAGCACAGCTCACAGAAGGCAGATTTGCACGGCCCCCCCAGCTGAGGCGGGAGAGGAGGTTTCAGGTGTGGTGTAACCTCTGCTCAGAGGCAATGAACACCCATCCTCTGGCCCAGCTGGGGGCCCCCAACCCCACAGGCCTCATCCATGGGACTTTCACATGAGAGGCACCTGAGGGGGAGTCACAATCCATCAAAGACCCCCCAAAATGTGAGGCATTTCTCTACAGGACTGCATATGATGCAACAGATCCAGAGTCTGCTGTAAGAAACTGTCTCCCCTCCCCCAGGGGGACACGCCTGGACATTGCCACCTGGCTCGAGCGTACATAAACCCATGGGATTCCAGGCTTTTGGGAGACCTACACCACCAGGAAGACCTGCTGAAGAGACCATCAAGATGCGAGTGGGACCCACAGAGCAGTGATACTCTTTTTATTCTATCACTCCTTGTCCCCCTGCCTATCTTCTATTTCTTTTTTTCCCCTTTTCTCTTCTTCTCACATTTACTATACTATAAAATCCCTATTATTGTCACTGGCATATGGTCTCGTTTGCACCTTAATTTGGGCAGAGGAATTTCTAAAGAACCCTAATAATAATATGACCATAACAGATACCCACTTCTTCTTGCCCTGTTCTCATGTCTCTTTGATCTGACATTGCTAAATTTCTCATTTTACAGCCCCCAAATTTCCATATTTCTTCTTCAAAAACTCACGCTAAGCAAGCTTAACTACTCAATGCATTGATTAGACAGCCTATCCATGCTCAGTATTGTCACCAAATTTAACATTATTATGCTTCAAAATTTTTCCTTCTCCCTCTCCAAGGAAAGTTAAAGGTTAACACTGAAGATTTTTTCACATTGGAAATCCACATAGATGAGAGTTGCACACCTATAACAGACATCCTTTGATAAGGATTAAAAAGGAGAAAATACTAATTTCAAGTTTTCTATAGCAAAGGTTGTCAACTGATACTGAACAGTGTTGTCATAGATGTTATTTCTACCTTCCCAATCTTCCTCCAGTTATTTCAGTAGATATGCTCAGTACAGCTAATGTCAGTAGTGAGCATCTAATTAATTTCCAATGTATGAACATTATAGTGTTTTGGATACAGGAAAGTAAAACTTCCCAGAGGAGCAGCCACTATGGTCATCAGGGCATATTGGTTTTCATCATCTGAATTTAAGCACCTGCCACACATCGGTTTGCCTAAGAGCAGCTAGAAAATCTTTTATCTCATCTGAATTTTTCAAACAAATTAATATTTTACTGAAGGAGACTTTCTCCCTCCCCCCACAGGACATGAATACTGGTTCCTTGTAGACCAAGACTTAATGACTTCTAAATACTTTCAGATATCGAGTACATTTCAAGGGAACTGCTTCACATTGTTTTCATCTTGGAATCTGTACCGCAGAAGGAGAAGGAAATTAAATTTTGCAGCTACACAGGGTATTTGTGTCAGTTATGGAAAAACCTAACAAAATAAAGTAGCACTTAAATTACATAAAAATAATTTTCACTATAAGAAAGACCTTGTCCTACTACTTTCTCCATCTTTTGCAGAACTTCCTTAACCAACGGTGACAATACTAAGATGCAATACAATGTGCTACCTAGAGTAACTGCAGGATTGCAAGGAGTTGTGCTGTCCGACCCTCAAGGACCTGAGCACAGCAATTGTTTCAGCAGCTTGTATTTAATATGCCCGGTTTATGTACGCCAAAGTGAACAACTAAGATCAGAGTTGAAACACCCCTGCTGAAAGGAGTTTGGAAAGAATCAGAAACTGTATCAGACCTTGATCCAAAACTGCTCCACTGTTGCACCATTATTGTCAAAAGCCTCCTGCTCAGCATTGCTCCATTTCCCACTCTCCCCCAGCTCTGCACATTGTCACACAGCGAGCACAGCTGAAGTGAGCTACAAATAGCTCCAGAAGACCTCACTGATGGTCTTCTTCCCAGGGTATGTTCTCTTTCCTTTAACAGCTGCCATTTTGGCGTTCTAATCTACCAAGGACTACCTAGTATAAGATGGTTTTTTCAATTATTTAGTCTTGAATAAATTGTTGAGTCCATAAAACAGCACTGAACTTTATTTTCCTGAAGGTGATCCAGTGTCCTACCTGCATCTGATACAATTTTCACTACTGGAACCACTGTTTCATCTTAGTTTCTTGGTCTTTCCTTCAGATGATGATGCCAAACAAAGGCCAAGAATGTGAGACACAAATATATTTATTTTTTTTCAGAGTGTATGAGAACTTTTAAATATTAGTCAACTTTCCCACTGTATACAGCACCAATCAAAAATAAGTACAAGGGTAGCATATTTTATTTTCAACACTGTAAAATATCATACTCCTCTTGGTGAATGGTCATGCAGCTCAAAATAAATAAAGATATCACAGAAGTAAGGAGGATTATTTTTGAAGGTTATTTTCCCCTTTCCACAATGTACAAACATTCTAAATCTAGACAGCTAGAAGCAATTTTACTTGACTAAAGGCAGAAGCTGTAAACTCAAACTGCAGTGACTGTGCCACTGCTTCTTGTGTTGTAATTTTCTTTCCACATAGACAGATGGAAGGTTGATCTTACTGCGTTTTACTATTCAAGAAAAGAAGGCAAAGGGCAAGACATCTTGTCCCTTCCAGAGGGAAGAAAATGAAGATCAAAGATAAAATAGTACATATATGGTAAGTTCTGAATACCCAGACTAATTGCAAGACAGAAACAATAACTCACATTCAGGATTGCAAAAAGAATTTAATAACTTGAGTTACAACTACTTATTTTATCCATTGATAACAGAGCAATCTCAATATTTTGGTTTCAAAGTGACAGCATTTTTAGGGAAAAAAATGGAGATAAAATTGTGATTTCTGTTCTCTTGGACTGTGACAGACCTGCTGAAAGGTTGACCCCAGAGCTCCTCAGCAGCATTATGCTATCTCCAGAGTGACAACTGTGCTCAGCCCTGACTTCAGCCACCTGCCCTGCAAGAGCAGCACAGAACTCACACTCCTGGCTCCACTCAGTATGATCCAGGCTCCAGCTCTGCAGCACTTCTCCCTCCCTGCCATCCAAACTCTCTCTTCCCTCTAAAGCCTCTAAATAAAACATGCAATTTAATGACCATTGTCTTTCCAGCTCTTGCTGGCTCTTGAAAAAGTCTTCAATTCCTCTCCCCCTTTCTCTCCTGTCCCACCCTGAATGCTATAAACTAGTCTGCCAGTAGTCTTCAAGGAAAATCCCCAAAGAAATCAAATTCAGCCTCCCAAGGCCCTTCTGAACTCCCCTAGTTCCCTCCTCTTCCACCAGGCCAGTATTCCTGGTTTTCCGCCTTACTCCCTCTTTTCTGAGCATATTGCAAGCAGTTACTTCATTCATCCCAGCTTATGCACATTTAGCTACAAGAGTAAACACATCTCTGATTCAATCTTCTAAGAATTTTGATGTTTACAAGCAGATTTTCTCTTGCCACTGAAGAGTTTACACATGCCTGTTACAGGTAAGAAGTGATTTCCTGGACCTGCAGCTTGGTGGGAGCAAGTACTGCCTGGTGACAGGACAAGGCCTGTTATCCCCAGTGCCACACATGAAGACATTGTATGCTTGGAGAAGATTGTGTAGTTTAAGAGCTTCTTCCAAGAAGAAACTAGTTATAGACACAAATCAAAATTTCACATTGAAAGACATATATATATGTACTCTTTAATACTTAAGAAAAGCAACAGGGTTTTTTGTGATGATGCCGTCATTGAAGAGAAGACATGAATACATATGCACATCTATGCTTCACTGATATTACTATTCATAAACTCCAGGTCAATTTTTAGAAAACCCGCACTCCTACAACAAAATTCTAGACAAAAAGCAGTATTTGTCTCTTCCAAAGAGTTTGGGAGCCATAGTAATTGTTCTGTTTATATAAATCATGATGTGAAACCATATTTCTAACATTTCTGAACTTTAAGAAGGATAAACATCCAGATTTCAAAGGAAAAGCTTGGATCTTGGGATGAATTTGGAGCTTAGTTTTCATTTTCATGGATTTCAAATACATTAAATTTTGAGAATTAAGCACAGGCCTTTAGATAATAATCTTGATTAAGCTCTGTAAAGGATATATGAATCAAGAAAGTACGACAGCTGCATTCCTGTTTGGTTTATGAAACAAGAAAAATGTTACCAGCAAAGGATACATAAGATTTAATGCTACATAAGGAAATAAAAAATGTGTATATGTGTCAGTCAGCTGTCAAACAACATATACCCATATTAAGAACACAGGAAGAGAGGAGCAGCATCACATAATAAAACCTCTATAATCTATCACATTTCATTCCATGGCCCAATGATTATGGGACTGGAGTGACTCAGAATGAAGAGATTAAAGCCTATTCTTGCCTTTCCATCAGTCTGCTGAGTAAACTTTGGGAAACCATTTCATTTTCTATATGTCAGCATCCCAGCTTGACAAATAGCTGTGGCAACACTTAATTCCTTTATAAATCACCTTGACACCAGGTGATGAAGACAAGCTTTATTGGGAAAAAAAATTAAACAGTTCTGAGCCATTTAGTAATACATTTAATAAGACTTGCAAATGTATTAGAGTTTGATTTTTGTCAGCTTAAAGAGGAATGAGCTTAGAAGTTCAAATGTATATTCTTACAAGTCAGATATTCTACCTCTGCAATTGTTCCAACCCTTCCAGGACATAAGACAATTATCAAAAGACTTTTCAATTTTTTTTTCCAATGGTGATATCTGAAAACTATTTATAAAATATTCTCATAAAGTACTTTTCAGAAACATCTTCTTAGTCTAAACTATATAACTTCCACAAAATAACTAGGGGTGGGAAGCTAACTGTGGAACACTACCTACTTATGATTATTTCTTTTCTCTTTCATTTTAATTACAAAGATTAGGCCATTCTTCCAGCATTGCATTTATAAGTACGATATTATACTTCTTTGACAAAATTTTTACTTTACATGGAAATAACTTCACCTGAGGTTCATCTGATACGATTTTAAAGTTCTCTTCTACATGGCACACATACCTTCTAAAGAAATGGAATGTTGAAAATCCACCTTTACCTCAATTCTATCACACAGCGCATGCCAAATATCTCATCCCTGCTCCTAGAATTCCCATTTTGTTTTAAGGAACTGGATTGAAGAAGATCCACCCTTCTCTTCCAAAAATAACCTTTACATGATTAACATAAAAGCATTCCTTTTCTCTTTGACAATGTTTTTAGCTTCTCCACTGAGTGTTAAACAGTTTCTAAACCATCACCTTTCAATTGCTTTCATCTTCAAGCCACTCTAAAACATATGTTTCTCACAAAATTTTACATCCTTATTAAGCACTCCTGGTTAACAGAAAAGCTTTTTAAGTTTGCATAAGCTTTTCAAAGAATCAAGCTCAATTTTTGAAGAAACTGATCAATAAAACACTGAAAAATTTTTCAGGATGAAAGAAAAGGTTCAAGAGACCACTAGATATTTGCATTTGCTGAGAAATGTTGGTTTAATTTTGATAAAAATGTTGGAGACATGGGAAGATAAGTACAAATTTTACTGCATCTCACACCTTAAGATAAAAATCAGGATTTCTTTAAATAGGCTCAATGTTTAATTAAATTCTAAAAGTATGGTAGCCACAGCTTCCAGTTAGACATTAAATAGGAAATAAAAACTTTACACACATCAGTGACTTGTTGAGGCTATAATTGCATGAGTCTGCATAGAATTGTCTTGTGTTGAACATAGGCCCAAAAAGGCTTAGACACATAGCCAGGTTCTCATTTTCCTTGTTTATTCAGAATGCAGGCACAATTATCAGCAAGGTCTCACTGTCTTTTCCACCAGAAATAGCAAGTAGAAATAATTTGCAAAATTTATGTTTAGGAGCTCTTAAATTCCCAGAATCTTTGACCACACATATATTCACAGAACATCAGGTGCAAGAAAATTCATCTAAACTTTAACACTGCCACATTCCCACATAGACCACTGACTAAAGAAACTCTGCTGAGCCACTGACAGGCTTCTCCACTTACATAGCATGCAATATTCTAAGTAAGCAGTACCTGGAATTTACTGCTGGAGCTCTTAGATAGAGTTTATTCCAATAACATTCCAACCTAATTTAAAATACAATGAACTTGAGCTTTCTATTTTGTTTTCTGTAGCAGGCAGCATTAGATTAGTTAATAAGAAAATGCTCATAAAGGCTTTTATTTTATATAAATTTTTAAATCTATACTTCTGTAGATTTGGATATACATGCCAACTTGAAAGAATGAAAGATGGAAATTATTTTGTGAAATACTTTACCTGACAGAATTTACCTTCAAATGAATTTATATTTCAATAAATAATTTTGACTGCACACAAAATTATGATAAATATAATGGTTGAATTCACCAGGCAACCACCAATTAGCCACATCTAAAGCACTCATTGCTAGATATTTATAGAGATGTATCCCCACAGGAGCAAAATAAATCCTTAGACAGATGCTACAACAGATATTTTAGTTTGATAAAAAGTGATTAATAGAAAGTGATTTTTGTTTTCACATCTATTATTGAAAAGGGGAGCAAACAGTCATAATTTTGATCTAACAGCAAAACGCCTATCAATTTTGCATCCTCGCCTAACTTGAAAACATAAGTATGTAGGTTTATTTATAAAAAGATAGATATATTTTCATATATCCTTATTTCTAAACTTACACCTACTTCCCAGGCCAGGTGAGTAGAAATCCTAATGCAGCATTTGTACTAAATAGGCTACATTTATTTATGTACTAAATGAAGCACAAATTTATGTTTTAAGAGAAAAAAAATAAAGCATTTCATACTGCTGGGCTAACAGTGGCAATAATATTTAAAGATACTTTTGCTTGTACAGGTATGCTTAAGAAGAACAGCATGGATATGAGGACAGAGCAATAAGCAATTAAAGAGAGAGGAGAGCGCAAAGTTGTCATAGTAGAATTAAGGCTTTCAAACTAGCAGAAGATATTCACAAAGAGAAAAAGACTAAAAGATACTGTTTGTATTTCCAAATATTTCTGAAGGTACAAAATTTGTGAAGGCCAAATCCAAATTTTTCAAAATTCTATGGGGTTTTTGAGTACAAATTCCTCTCTGGGCTCTATAGATAATACTTCTGCTGTAACTTAAAACTCCACAAACTGCTGCACAGCACACACATTAAAAGACTGAAAATGAGGACTGTAGCAGCAAAGGTGTTTATTAATGTAAACAAAATCATAGCTAGCTTTTACTTAGAACCCAGTAAATGTTTAAATGCTAAAATAAGTTTTTAACAGCCTTTGACGTGGGTTTTTGCTGTTGTTATTTGGTTTGTTGGGTTTTAGGGGTTTTTTTAAATAATCAAAACAATTCCAAATCCCAGGAGAATGAACTCATTCTTTTAATGCCTCCTCACTTCCCAAGCTAATTTAGCATAATACCCAAAGAAGCATTTCCTTTATTTAAGATATCAATTTGTTCTGAGGCATGGTGGTTTCAGGTTTTTTTAAGAAAGTGTGATACTCTTTTTCTTTTTAAATTGAAATGAACTGTGCTAGGAAATGCAAACAGGACATTTTTCTCCCTCACATTCATAGCAACCAAACAACAACATCAAAAATTTAAGGTTTTCTTTTTTATTTACTGGAAGTAAGAAAAAAAAATAATAAAGGATCTTTGACCATGTCAAAACTAGTGCAAACATTTCTAACCGTTTGAAAACTATAGACAACAGCAGAACAAAAGACTGTCTGAAGATGCAAGGAATCATTCCCACAAAGTTTTATCCTCTTCTGTCTAGGAAGGTAGGGGCAAAAAAAGAAGTAGCATTGGTTTTCTTTCAATACTCTATTCCCAAGGATGTAAAGTTCATATCCAAGAACATATGTAATTGATAAAACTAACACTAAAAAAAGAAAATGTCTCAATTTCCTTCAATAAATGATTCCATTGTTAAAACCAGAGGGGAAAGCAAAGACTGAAAATCTTTTCCAGTGCCTTACACCTTAGTGAAGCTAAGGGTTTGCTGCAGAACTCATTTGGAACTAAGTGCAAATTTTAAAAGTAGTTCTTAGCAACAACCTGTGCCCTCACAGACAACAGTTGTGTTTCCCAGTCAGATCAAGCTGACCCCAAACTTTGCTTTCAGGCATTTATCAAGGTTGCTCTTGGCTATTTCAAGGGCCCTTCTGCTCTGCAGCAGGACCTGAAAGGCTTTGGGGTGTGCCTTTGTGGAACAGCTGAGGACTTTGGGATTGTATACAAAGGTATAAAGCTGTTAGAGAGCTTCCAAAGGAAGCTACAAAGATTATGTAGGGTCTGGAGGAGAAGATATGTGAGGAACAGCTGAGGAGACTTGGTCTGTCCAGCCTGGAGAAAAGAACACTGATAGGAGATCCCAGAGCAGTCTGCAAAGTCCTTTTGAGGGGAAGAGGAGGGGCAGGCACTGATCTCTTCACTCTCATGGCCAGTGACAGCACCTAAGGGAATGTCCTGAAGTTGGGGCAGGACATGTTTAGGCTGGATATTAGGAAAAAGTTCTTCCCACAGAGGGTGCTTGGACGCTGGAACAGAGTCCAACCTCCTGGGCAGTGGTCACAGTCCCAAGCCTGACAGGGCAAGGAGTGTTTGGTCAATGCTCTCAGGCCTATGGAGTGATCCTTAGAGGGCCAGGAGTTGGGATTCCATGATCCTTGTGGGTCCCTAACAACTTAGGATATTATGTAACTAACAGGAGAATATTGGTATTTGGTCTGCTTGCGTAAAATATGCTGATAAACTTCTAAGTGAAAGAATTCTCTGTATGGAATAAATTCATTACTATTACCAAGTGTCAACACTCAATCATAAGCAACATTTCATGGCTTCATTTTTCTTAAAACTAGCCACAGAGTTAAGGAAATATGAAGAAAACACCTTAGAGAAACAAAATTCTAGTTATAGCTTAGCATTTGTATCAAACAATATTCCTTGAAAACTGATAGATATGGAAGGTATCTAAAACTACTAAGATCAGGGGTTAAAGCCCCAAATTAGTCTAACCAATTCTGTTCTGTAATCTAAATATGACAACAATTAAAATGCTACATATGTTGTCTTTTCTTCTGAAATCAAATTAATTTTTAAAAAGCCCTGACATTTAAAATTTACTGATGATGCACAAAAACCAGAAGTGTAATCCATATGTCAGAATTTATAAAGACATGGGAATAGTTATGGGGAAATACTGATATTTTCCAAATTTACTGCAGTTCCTGGTTGCCCAGCAACCTGAAATCATTTTGTGGCTGCTCAAGACTCCAGACTAGATGCAGCAAGATACTTGGAAAGCCTGAGCTTAAAGTACTTAATTAGGAAGCATCTCTTGCTCAGAAATAATTCAGAAATATAGTACCATCCTTATTCAATTCCTGGGGAAAAAAAAAACAGAGAAATTTCAGGCCACACTGTTCTAAAAAGACAGTAAATCTTTTCAAGGAAACACAAAAATGAGAACTACATGTAATCCTTCATTTCTCTGGGGAGTAGGTACAGAGCCAAAGGAAAGATTCTGTTGGGTATCTACAGTAGAGAATCCACCCATGGATAGGGCACCAGCAAATTAGAGATCACAATCAGAAGAAAAAGAGTGGATGATCACTGTACCTCTTGCAAACATTTCTTGCTGAAGGAAAGTGTGTGAAGAGAATATAAAATATTAGTAATATTAAAAACATTCTGCCCGAGAGGGCTTCTGTTTAAGGTTAGCATGATTTGTGCATAGAAAACATTCAAGCATTTAAAACAATAATCCTCCTAGTTTAAACCTGAAATAAAGGTCTTGTTTTACTTCTTCTAATGTCACATTGATGGTAAAAGAGGTGTTTATTGTTAACTGTGTGACGGAAAACACCTTGGCCTATGTGTGTAAAGGCAGGCCCATAAAGAATATGTTTATCACTAAAAATCATATTTTGAACTTATTGTGATAGAAATATGGAACACATTTTTCATGGTTTTGACAAGTTCATCACTTTGAATTAATTTAAAGGCCTAAGCCAAGTTTCATGTTAATATAGCAACTAACTAATCTTGATTTGAACAGAAGGCATTCTTCCAAAATTTCTCCTTTTCTGTATTTTCATAATATGAGAGGAGAATGAAGGCTTTCTCTGCAAGCACAGGAGCAGTGGTAAATTGCTCAGAGTAATTAAAAGAAAAAAAATCCTTATGCTAAATAATTAAAGTCAGGCCACCTCATAGGTGACCAAACAAAAGACATCCCAGCACTCTTGTCAACTCAGATCAAAAACAATTTATCTCATAGGGAAAACACTCCTTCCACATCACAGCAGGGGCAGCTGAGCACAGCTCATTGGTACTTCTGCCGCTTGGGGTTACTGGTCATCAAGAAGCAGGAACACCTTGTACTCAGTGACAATGTAGTTTACCTAAAGTTTACACTGAATTCTGAATATTACTCACTAAGAATGATTTCAGACAATCATATCAATTTTCAAGGCTCACCTTAGTATCCACCAACTTACTGGCTTTAGCTAGAAATTTCTGCACTTCTATTACACCTAATTACAAAAAGGAGGCTACCAGCTGTGTTAGGAATAAATGCCATTTGACTCTCTCGCATTTCCTCTCTCAGACACATACCACAGCTTGAGGTTTAAAAATAGTGCAGACAAACCTCCCATGGCATTTTGTGTCATTTAATTTTCATCTTCATCTGATTTTGAAGGCTTTGCAGTAAACAGCAATAACTGAAAACAGCAGATGTTTCTATTTGAGTTTTGTTTAGGTAAGTGTTTCAACAGAACAAGTCCAGTATAACCACTACAGCTGACATCTTTGAGACCTGGCCTGCCCTGTAAGTTAGCCTGCCTAACAAGATTGCTTAATTACACATATTTGACTAAGCATACTTACATAAGTATTCAATTATAGCTTAAAACAACACTCAACATGCATAGCCATCTGTCATTGAATGTATCTGTTGTTAAGTCATAATGGTGTGCTCAACTTTTTCCTTTCCAAACATATTAAATATCTTCTGAAGCTACAGTAAAGAAAAAATAGCAAAGCAATCATTCGGAGTATAATAATTCATTACCTTGACAATTGGAAACAAATTTACAGGGCAAGCTGCCAATATTCTCCAAATATCCCCTCAAGTCAATGTCATTTCCTTTTACTAAAAATTACAGGTAATACCAGAACTAGCACTTGGCCAACACAGAAGCAAAGCTGGCTTGAAATTCTTCTGCCTTTTCTTTTCAAAATATTGTTTATGTCATTTTCTTTCTAGGATGAACTATCAGCATTTCTGCCACTGAAAGATAAAACCACATTTAAAATCATCACAGGAGAATAGGAGTCGATCAGCACAGGAAAATACAAATACATGATGAGATATATTTAGAAAGTGCTGTAATGACACACTGTTTTGCAGTGGGAGGCATTAAAAACCCCACTATTAGTCACTCCTTCTAACTACAGAACTGTGATACTGCTTTTACCAGTCAGACACAGAACCAGCTGCAATTACCCAAGAATCTCATGTTAAGTTGCCAATGACAACCACAGGATGCATACCCCAAGACTCAAACATCATTAGCATAAATATCCATATAATCTATGCCTAAAACTGATAAAATTTATTTAAAAAATATTATTTCTCCCTTCAAGACACTTTTTCCCCCCTTAGCAAAGCACTCCTCGGTCTACAAAGTAGAAAGAAATATAATAATTAACATTTGTGTGATATCTGCAAGAAAACAAAATTCCTTTTTACCTAATAATTATTTTAATATCTGGAAAGAGCAAATCATAGAATTGCAGAATGGTTTGGGTTGGAAGCGACCTTAAAGATCACCTAGTTCCAAACTCCTGTCAAGGAAGGGGGACACCTTCCACTAGACTAGTGGCTCAAAGCCCCATCCAAGGATGGAAAGCCCAGAACCTTAATGCTTAACTGTTCCAGTGCCTCCCCACCCTCAAAAAGAAGAATTTCTTCCTAATATCGAATCTAAACCTGGCTTTTTCTAGTTTAAAGCCCTTCCTCCTTGTGCCTATTACTGCCAAAAGTCTCTGTTCAGCTCTCTTGGAGCCCTTTTAGGCACTAGAAGGGGTCCTGAGGTCACCCCAGACCTCCCTCCATCCATCAAGTCTACTTATCCCCAGTTTAGATACAAGGATGTTGAGCAGACAGTGCCAGGTGCTTTGCAGAGCCCAGGCAGATTATGTCAGTTTCTCTTCCATTATGCACCAAAGCTCTAACCTCATCATAAAAGGCCACCAAGTTTGTCAGACACAATTTGGCCTTAGTGAAGCCACATTGACTGTCACAAATCAATTCCTCGTTTTCTATGAGCCTACTCAGTTTCTAGGAGGATCTGCTTTATAATTTTGCTAGGCACAGAGGTGAGATTGACTGGCCTGTAGTTACCTGAGTCTTCCTTTTCCTCCCTTTTTCAAAATAGGAGTTGCATTTCCCCTTTTCCTCTGGGCGTCTCTTTCTGGCCCTGAATTCAGACTGGTAGGAGGGGGGGTGGATTGAGACTCCACAGGCACCTTTAGTTTAAGGCTCTCATTACCAGCTTGTCAATCCCATGAGCAAAGATTCTCTTCCCCATCTCTGACAGATGGATCTAATAAGCCCCTGGTGGATCCCTTTTACTAATGAGGGGAACTGTTCTTAGTGTAGCTTTAAGTTTGAGAAAATATAAGCAGAAGTATAAAACAGAAACTGAGGAAAAGAAAAACCTAACAAAAGGAAAATGTTTCTGAAACAATCAGTATGGAGAAATAGTAAAAATAAAAGCACCTACTTCATTTTCAATAAATGTTTAAATAGAAGTCTGCTTTCTCTCTCATTATGCTGCGTCCCTCGAATAACGGAAGGTAATACGATGAAAACTTATTTTACTGAAGCAGACCTCCATATGCTTGCAGCATGCAAGGCAGATTCATGCAAAGCTGCCTCCTAAACCTGAACAGCTCAGTGTGGATAGCACAGCATCCCTTAACAAGCCTGGCCAGTCTTGGATCAGACTGAACGTGCCAGACTGGAGCTCATTACAGCAAGCACAACAACTTTGAACAAACACTAGGAATAACTATTTAACTGCTTAATTCCAACTGTGAATACTGATTTCTTAAAAGTCCTGTTTGTGGGCAAGAACAAGGTGCTAAAATGCTGTAGAGTACTTTAACACATTCAAATTTTATTATCTAAATAACAAAAAGCCTCAATTTTAAAATCATTCCCATCATTTACCCTCATGAAATAGTTACCATAACTGTGAGATAAGATTTAAATTTACATTACACTGCTATAACTCCTCTGAAACAAACAACCTTGTAAAAGTGAGCAGCAGCAAGACACACAAGGAGAGTCACTGTAAAGTAGTGACAACCAATTCATGTTGTACATCAGCTTCCATCTGTGTAAAAACTGACAACAGAATAGGACTGAATGTGGCAAAATCCTGGTCACCAAAAGTTAAAGTGAATTTTTTTCTGATTTGGCACTAAAGCAAAGCTTACTGACATGAGGATTGACAGATGTCAATAAAAGAAATAACTAAAATGTTTATATTAATCCCTTTAAATTATTTTTTAGCAAATCAAAAATACCTCAAACTGTTTCAGAGTAGAAGAAAAAATAAAAACCAGTTTTTTCATGGTTTCTCTTAAATCGCTTGCTATCACAGGAACTTAAGACATTCACATTTTGGGGCTTGGGGAGATGCTTTAGCAGACTGCATACATTCATTCCCCTAAAGTTTTTAATAAGGCACAATAAAAACTCTACAAGTTATGAAATTCAGGCACAAAAACTGCCTGAACTCTGAGCTAGTTATCTACTACACCATTACCTGTAAACATTAAGTATTTATTTAATGTCATCCTTCCAGTTGTACACTCCCCACTTCTTGGAATGAACCTGCTCTAACCTCAAACTTGGGTGGAAAGTTTGCTTAGATGCCCAGAATGCTCTCTTTAAACCCAAACCCTAAAAATTTCCTAGTAAATTTTAAGTTAATTTTCTAGAACTTCAAAAGTCAATCTTTAGTATTTATAAAAGCAAAAACTTAACAACTGACTTGGGTTTGTTACTTAAAACTTGTGGCCTTATTCTCAGGTTTTCTAAGGCAAAAAACAACTTTCTTTCTAGCATATCCAATAAAACTGCAAAGAAAAAAATCCCAGTTGTATGCTAGGTTTCTCATCTTTCAATACTCAACAAGAACAATTTGCCTTCTTTTAATTAGGAGCTCATTTGCTGTAATGGTTTCTATTTGTATCTCTGACAACTAACAAATAACACTTCCAACAACTTTCAAACACTAAAATGCAGGAACCTCTCTGCTCTGGGGCACAAGAGTATCTTTACTGCTTTGTAGAATATTTATTCTCAACAGGAAAAAATAAATCTAGCAAAAACTCCACAATTGATTTAAGAATTTTAATTTACAACCCCCTTTTTCAGGAATTTTCTCTTAAATTAGCTCTGCACATTTTTGACTTGTTAAAAAGTTTTGCCTTCTCTTAATTTTATCAGGACATAGACTTCTTAGATTCTGAGAAGTGCATTTAACTCTATTGAATTCCATACAACTGACATCTTGTTCAATGCATTGATGTAAAGTTCATCTAAAAATACATACTGAACCCAACTTTTATATATATTTTTATATACAAACCCCTATATACATATTCAAACTAGCCATATTAGAAAATTTGATCCAGGCAGCCATGATTTTTATTCAAAATATGGTTTCTATCATGAAACTATAAAATCTGCCCCAAAAATATCCGATTATTCAGGGATATCATATCATCTATTGGAAATACATTATGTAGATCAATATTTACTGTAGCTTCAATTTTTAATATTGAAGGCATAAATAATTAGAAATGCCACAAAATTGCTGAAAGTAAAGCTTAGAAAGTCCAGCTGTGGATGGAACTAGGTCAGCAGTAAGCCCAGTGTCCCACCCTGTGATCCTGCCTGTAGTCCCCTGCTCCTGCTCTGCACACCCCTGGAGGAGAGGCAATTCTGAGGAAGCACAGAGGGCACAGCCAGGGATGGACCTCAAAGCTTCCTTTGCCTCCTCCTCATGTCAGAAACCACCATTTTCTTTTTTGATCGTCACTCAGTCCTGATCTTAGATATTCTCAATCCCTGAATTTAATGAGATATATCAACTAATTTGGATATTTTCCTGTCTTGATACAATCACTGGAACTTCTGGAGTCTTCTGAAGTCCACCTGAGAAGCCAAGCTGTGCTCCAAGTAGTTCAAGTTACAAAATGCTCTTAAGATTAAGTGGAGGGAAAAGGTAGGAAAACTTAATAACAATGCTACTACCAGCAAAATCTGTATTAGACTGATTCCCCACCTAAAAGATACCAGAACACCACATATTGTTTTACACAATGTGGAGCACTGATACTCATGGACGTTTTCACCCAGTTGGGGAAAATTAACAAAAACTTCAGAGAGACCTAGGACCACTCCCTTTAAAGCCAGCACAAACCTTACATCCCAATCAGGCTTCTACTTTGCCATTTTCTTATCACAACAGCATCCCAAAAGGCAAATAAGATGTATTATACACATTCAATGCCAGACATGTCTGCCAAGGATTTGCATTTACAACAAGATACCAGAGATCAAGTGAAATACCAACAGCATCCCAGGATTTTGCTGTGGCATATTCTCATATTCCCTTGACAAAATTAAACATTGACATCAAAAAGAACTAGATCAAGAACTGAACCATGAATGAACTCTCATCTGATATGGCCTTCAGCAAGAAGTCTGCACTCTATACATAATACTTTAACACTATTTTCATGGTTCCAACACAGACTGTAGCAGACAGGGCTATGAAAATGATTCAGCTGGCAGGGTAGCTCTTCTTTCCCTGTCCTTACAGAGATCTTCAGCTTCAAAACTTTTATTTGAGGCCTCACTTTAGAGCTCAAAAGACAACACTCACCTAGATTCACTTTCTCACAATCATTAACGCAAAAGAGTTAAATAATTCCACTTCCAGCTAGAATGCCCCAGGAATACATCAATCCTTCCTTTTACATACTTCAGCATGCCAGAAGAATTGTTTGAGAAATAACAAAACCTTGGATTGCATGACACAGTCCAGGAGATCCCAGCAATGTTACGTTCTTTAGTTCCTTTTTGTTCTTTGTGAACAAGTTTTCAAAAAAAAAGCTGGTCTAAGAATATACTTCAAATCAAAATTTCATTCCAAAAGAAGCTGAAAATTATTTCATAAAAATCAGTTTACAGGAATATGGCCATTTTCACCATGAGAAAAGAGAGCCATAAAAACTCACCCTTCAAATCACACCATAGCTCTTAGAAAAGCTCAAGAATAAAAGCCATAATTTCTCTAAATTTAAGTAAAACACCTTAATTTTAAATTAATGCTGCCTCCCTAGGTAGTATCTTATTTAATCCTTTGCTGAAAGAAAAACGCGTTAAATATGTGTTAAATATATCCTTTTTCCTTTAACATGTTTTTCTATTTAAAACTATCTCCCTTCAACAAAGCAAAATGTTTGTTTCTCCACCCAACACCTCTGTAAAAGCAGAGGGAATTGTGAAACATTCACTGTTTGTCAAAGGAGGGGAAGAAAAACAAGACCATGATTTTTTTTTATAGATACTTATGCATCAATCCATAAAGTTATAAAAATATGAAATTTGTATTAATGAATCATACTGAAGCCTGTTAAAACAACTCATACAAGGCAGCATGGAAGAGGAGATGCTTTGGATTCTGTGTGCCACTGGACTCAAATTTTCAAAGGCATTCAAGAGCATGCGTCTGAAATTTAAAAAAAGCCTTCAATCTCTTTGAAACTTAATTTCAATTCAAGATATTCCCTTCAAAGGGTAGGACCCTTCCAAAAATATGTGAGAAACTGCCCACAGGGGAACAGGAAGAATCATTAGATAAGGAATACCTGCATGCAAGGAAATACATGAAGAATGAAGAATATCCTGCTCTGAAATTCTTTAAGAGGGGAGATGAACTGATCTTCATGGTCAGATGCAATGCATTTTATTTATGCAGCAGGGAGGTTTAAAATTAAGCACCTAACAATAGTGCTAAAAAGAAATTGAATGGCTTGCTTAGGAAACTTATGGGAACTCATCCCAGCTTTCTTGAAAAATGAAAAAATGCAAAACAAAAACAAAAAAAAGAAGTCCAAACATTTTAGACAAAATTTTATCAACCTTAAAAAAAAAACCCAAAACAAAGAAAAACAACAACAACAACGACATACCATGACCAGTCTTGAAGTGAGGGAATGGGCAAGATTTTTCATTGCTCACATCACTCTTCTTTCTCCCACCACACTCCCATCCCCCAAATTCCATCTCTTCTGTTACATTTGCCAGTTGATCTGGCAGAGGATGAACTTTCTAAACAGCCTCTGCCAGCCCTTCATTACTTCAGGTGGGCAGGTTCAGTAGGAGGCACCAAAAATCAGGAACCACCTGTGGGAGGGCCAGGACAGAGCCTGCAGCAGCCTTGGGCAGTTCTGGAGACACTGTCAGCTCTGTGCTCTCCTGTTTCCAAGTCCTGCAGACAAAATGCATCAGCAGCAGTTCCTGCCTGTAAAGTACTTTAATTAGCCTTTGAGGATTTTTTTTGCTCTTATTTGTTGTTGTTTTGTTTTTCACAGAAATAGATTGGCTTTTTCGAAGGAAGAGTTTCACTTCTATCCTCATCTTAATGTTTCTTGGGAGTTACATTTTCTCATTTAATGATTCATCAGAGATAAGGGAAGCATACATTATGCAAATTTGTTAAATATTCAGCATATTTTATTAACCAAATTACAATCTAAATGCTTGAAAGCTTTTGTATCATAATACCTTATTGAATGACCTTTCAGTTTTATTCTCTAGAAACCATGCATTAGACTTAATAACCACACTTTTCCATTACTGTTTATTCAGACCTAAAGACTGATTTGAGTACACAGGAGAAAACGTTTCCTGATAATTAGTTCTCCTTGGTTGTAGTCAACAAGAAAGGACAAAATTCACCTTTTTAAAAGTGCCTCTTAATAACACATAAAGCTAACATAGGAAGCATGCATAATTTTCTATTTTTTCTTAAGACATGCATATGTTTTTCTCCTGAGTATGCACCTGTTTTGCGCAATCACTTGCTATTTACTTCCCTCAAATAACTGTGGCCTAGAGACACAAGTCACCAGCTTTTTTCCCTTTTTCCTGGAGAAGCTTTGATTTTGACAGGATGCAGCCTAATAAAATAAAGTTCTTGACAAAACCTTTTCTGCATACACTATTGTATGCAAATATTTTATTTTTTTCTTAGAGACTCCCAATACATGTAAGTAAACTCTACTAAAAAGTGGAAAATGAATCTATATATAACTGAAAAGATATATAACAAAATTCCTATTACATCTCTCTCCTCAATAATCCAAGAACTGGATACCATTATAAGAAATTGCAGACTTATATGCCTGATACCATCCCTTACTCCCAAAAATCAGACACATGATCTGATTGCATATAGTGAAAATGCGTCAGAGAAAAAGAGACAAAAAAAGGGGCAGCAGTTAAAATGGGCCTGAGTACTCCTGGCTCAAGGCAGATGAAGTCTTTCATTTTCTTGAGCAATCAGGATACTAATTTTCTGGCTAAGCATCTACAGAGCCATAGAAGTCCAAGTGTGTCCATAGAACCGAACATCAAAAGACAGTAACAGACCTTGGACTCTAAGTCTGAAGGCAACATATATCTTAGGGGAGAACACCTTTTTTTTCTGAAGGAAGTACATCTCTCTTCAACTGTGGAACTATTCCTAAACATAAACCATCAGAAAATAAGAGTAGCCCACAACAATGGCTTGAGAAACCAATCCTAAAGTTTACTTTGTTGGGAATCCACAAACATTGATCTTCCTGGGAGGGAAAAGAAACTTTAAGCAGTGATCAAAGCAGAGATTAATGTATAAATACATAGGCAGCTGTGACGTGTGAATTTGATGCATCTATTCAAATTATTTCAAAATTTCAAATATAACATTTTAATGTACAGGTATTTTGCAATATTTAACTACTCTTTTCTTTCGGCTTAAAAACTGGAATAGAAAGCATTTTCATACTTTAAAATATTCATTAGTATTAGCATACTTTTCTGTTCTAACCACATAAAGTTTTAGCAAAATTATTAACAATTTAACATGAGAATTGTGTTTGCAAAAACATAGTATTTGAAAAGCATGTTGGAATCTGATGTTCTCTTTGAAAAAAATCATTCTGGGTTTGAAAAGCTCATTCTTCAAAGTAGTTTTACACTAGTGACCTTCTCATCAGCTTTTTAAATACTGTAGGTCTTTCTAAATTAATTCATAAACGATATTGGAACATATTATCTCTTTGCCAGTGCAGCTGGAAATCAAGACATTGCTGCAAATAATTTATTCAGATTCATACTTTACTTGTTCATGGAATATTCCATCAGCAAGTTAATCTCTTCCACAGCTCCCCCATGGTCTGTAAGCTGTAACACTTAGGAAGGCTGATCAGATGCAGGACCTTCATCCCCAGTCTGAAGGAACATAATTTTAAGCAAGAGGGGTGAAACAGACCAGGAGAATTCATAATCTTAAACTAGGCATTTGAGAGAGATCTTTCATTGAAAGGTCTTTCCCTCACCTTAGCTGGTCTCCAAAATATGTATAAACCTACTGGGCTCCTATAGGATTTATTTTGCATCAGCAGAATTAAAATTTTATTGCCCCCATACCTTTGCAAACTATATGTGTGGCAGTAGGCAAGCATGAAAGGAACATCAGTGGCCAACTTCTTAGTTATTATTTTGCCACAAAAACACATTGTACTTACTGATGAGTGGACCTCAATATGTCAAAGCAGTTACAGTCGAGATGGGAACATGTTCTTCTCTCTGTTAGCTGGAGCTAGGGTGGCACGAGACAGGCAGAAGTTAAACAGGACAGACTCAGGTTATGAACCAAGATAATTACCATAATTACCTAATGGCCAAGACAGCTCTGGAGCAGGCAGTGAAGCAACCCATGGACTAACACTGGATATTTTCAGAAATATTTTAGACAAAGCTTTGTCAGGAATAACTGCAAGTTAAATTTCGTGTGGGCAAACCAAAAAGATAACATCCAGTCCCAGATTTTACAACTGGCCTATATTATTCCAGTTTCCATTTTTATTTACTAATATGTATATACAAATATACCAGCATATACCAGGCAGAGTATATGCATTTCTTTGAATCTATTTTTCTTCATTGTTTTTTCATACCTATCCATCTTTTTTCTAATTTTTGTTCTACTTCTATTTTAGATATATGTTTATATACATATATTCAGACATACATATAGTATATCCTGTATTTGGCTTTCTTTAGTTAGAGTCACCACAGAGAAATAATTCTAAGAAACCTCCATTTCTTCTTCATTTAACAGCAACATTTTTAATTTTGGCCCACAGTACATAATACAAACTGAAATATTTGATGACCCCTAATTTCTACTGCTGTCTCCCCCTCCCACCAAATAATTTGTTATACAACGGAGGCATAAATCAAAACTAGAAACCAAATAAGATTTTTTCGCCTTCCCTTTATGTCAGTTTGTCATTACTTGATGACCAGCCCAGCTGGAGATAGATTAGTTATCTTCTGATCCTAATTAGAAATGCTTATTTTCATGTTACCCGATATTTGTGTACAACTTCAATAAATGTGAGTAACGACTGAGAGCCAAAAAGGGCATCAGATTTGTATTCTGTAATAATATTTATGATACCAGCTTACATGATTTTTGGTTGCCAACAAGTTGATGTCTAAGACAGAAGGTGAGAATCATGAGGTACCCAAAACAGAGAAGTTAATGATATTGTAATCACTGAAGTTGTAGCAATATTTCCATCTACTGGGGTCTAGATATAATTACCAGCAACTCGCAGCTGCCACATCTTCTTTTTCCAATGAAAGTTAAGTTGATTACATATAAATACCTCTCTTATGATCATGCAATCTAGCCCTATGATTTAATATTTTTAATATATGTCCACAGCATTAGGACACAAAAATAATAGGATCTGTTAAAAGCTGTTGCCCTCTTATCTTAAAAGGACTAGGACAAAATTAAGGCAGCATATGGAGGCTGTCCAGGTAGGTGAAATATATGAGTCAAGCACATTTCCTATATAAAAAAGGATATCTAGAATCTAGTAATAAATAATTTGGTCTTCTAGTGGATTAATTTCTCACATGACAAAAAAAGCTCAATTAAAAGATCTCAATGTTTAAAGAAACAATGATGTCAAAGTCATGGCTTTATTTTTGTCACCATAGCATATCGCAAAGCAGCAGTCCTAAGTGTCATGTACAAGAGCTCTATTTCTCCATGTCTGGATTATTTTTTAAAATATTCTCTCATTTCTAAGTGGCATTTTACAAAAAGTTCATAAAAGTGAACAAAGTATCACTGCTAAATAGCAAATGACCAGTCCCAGAGAATCCAAGGTCTAAGCCCTTAGTCTAAGAGAATTTGTTTCACTTTAAAGATTTTTTCCCTCTTCAAATAGAAAATACTTACAATATTTGTCATCAGCTAAATTCTACCACACATTATTTGAAGACACCTCACACCACTAGGCCAAGCAATTTAATTTACTCATAAGGCTGCTGTGGATTCTGAGACCAGTGAATTTTGAGGGTAACACAGATTTAAGAAAACAAGCCGCTCCTTTGTTTAAGAAAACAAGCTTCAGTAAAATAACTTGTTAAAGTCCACACAACATAAGGATTCATTTAATCTTTGCTGCAGCCACTGATAGTTCATAGAAACAAAGCAATATCAGATTTTGCTTTTGCAGATACTTCTCAGCACATCACTGGCAGTTCCAAAGTGAAATCCATATGCAAACCCCAGCCATCCATTAGAGTGGCAGCACCAACTTTGGCCTCAACTACCCTGACATTCTGGGCTTTTGTCTGACAGAACAACTTGTATTTATGTACCCTCACACTCTCTTATATATCCAAAATTGAAAGCCAACACAGCAATTACTACATTCATACTGACAGGGTCATTACAAAAAAAGATTACTACTTCCCTTCTACAGCACGGTCTTGTCAAGTAAAGACTTTTAAGTGTATGTGTAGAATAATTTAGCCCAGTTCTATCTATTTTTGTCCATGGTTAATGCAGCAGACACTGGCAGTTAGTCTTTGTTATTTCAGATTGTGTGGGCATGTTATATAAATTTACATTTAAGCACCTGATTCTGGTCTTTTATTTGTTGGAGGTCACCCAACCAATACAGAGCATTATGCTTTCCTTTGAGGTGGATGGGGGGGGGGGGGGGGGGGAGCAGAACAAAAGCTTGCAACACAACTATATTAGTCCCATGAGAGTCCACAGAAACCTCAAAATCTACACAAACTGTTGTTGTACACATGTACTCCAACTGAAACAAGGTGTTTGAGCATAAATAAAAAAAGAAGTTCAGGAAGAACTTCCAAAACGTTTTTACTAATCCCTGCTATTTAGGAGGTATTGCAAAGTATGGTGCATCCAATAATTGCAGCTAGTATTTAAAATAATAATTATTTCTGTGGCATAATCGCCAGTGAAGAACTCATTGGTGAATTCATTGGTGAATGGTGAACGGTGAACACATGTGTAAGCTGTAGTCAACCAAGAAAGAGACTTAAGTTCCATTATGCCTTTTGACACTAAACACAATTTAAAAACTTTAGGTAAACTGGAAATAAAAAATATTGTGGCAAAAAGCCCCCATGTTCATTCTCAGAGTACATCACTTTGAATCTTCTCACCTTCCACTTAAAACAACATTTCCTAATGAACTTGAACCTTCACTCATGCTCAGTAGGGAGAGTTATTTGTATAATTCATCAATAAGTGCTTCTCATAAAGCAGCCCAAAGTGCCACAAGAGTTACAAAGACAAGACAGAAGGTCCTGGACTGTGCAGGGTCTGTTTTCAAAAGGAATAAGTTTAGATACTGAAAAAAATCCTTCCCAGCATCACAGGATAAACATCAGGAAACCAAAAAAACAGTTTCTTAAAGGAGGGTTCCAAAATAGACAAAAGAAGTCAGAAAGTTTTACTGTACTTATGTTTTTATATCAGACTACCTGAAAAAAATAGGATTTGAACTGTGAATTCAAAATACTTCAGAAGAACCTTCCACTACTTAATTTACATCTTTGCTTAAATACCTAAATCCCTGGAGCATGCTGGCTAACCTACCTAAATCATCGTGAATAATTAAAGAAACAGTAACTATCAGCAATTGCTTTTTTCAGATGAGGCACCCACTTCCCTATCAATCAGCATTTTTCACACTGATTTGCAGCACTCTGATGATGTAAATCACTGCTGCACTTACAATGCTATAAACAGTGCTGGAAATTGAAATTTATCATGGTAACAGGGTAGTGTTCAGGAAAGACTTTAATTTTAAAAGTATTTCCCAATCACAGTGCATAAAGCAAGCCATTGTGAGCAGCTGTTGTCATGCTGATACCTGGGAAAATTCAGTAATTTTTTACTCACATATTAATGGAAACTGTACGGAACAGAGCCTTAGAGTTCAATTCTGTTAAAACTCTTGGTGATCAATTCAAAAATTACTGGTGAAAATAATCAAGAAACTCAGGTGAATGAAAACTGCAGATACAATTCAGACAAATTGTAAAGGATTACAGAATTAGGTTTTAACAAAGAGCAAGCTGTTGTTTTCTTCCCATTTCTCCTGTTTGCATTTTAAGCTTTTACATCATCTTTCTCTTCCATTCTTAGTTTCTTTTTAAATTCTTAACATAAAAAGCTAGAAAGTGATAAACATGTGAGAAGTCAGTAATTCCATTTTATGGACAACCTTTCAATTTCCAATTTTGCTAAGCAGAAGAAATACCTTCAGGCTCTTAGACCACCTTCCCAACTGCAAAATGTGTAATCTGCATAAAAACTATGAATCTCCTTTTCATCTTCCTTATATATATAGTATTTATGAATATTGTTATGATAATGACAAATGGAGGAGGACCCACTATGAGAGGCTGTGTAATTACACAACAGTTTTCCTTGAAGAATCCTTTGATTTTGCCTTAAATGCCATATTTCAGAGAATTTTCAAGAGACGTGCATCCTCAACCTTCCTCAACTCTTTTCTTTCTCTCACAAAGTAAAAGTGTGCTCTATTATGTTAAACAGTTTTCCATTGCTTAATAAGTGAATAACTTCTCTCCACTTCATCTTCAGAAACACCTGAAACTTCTCAGAAACTTGTTATAACAACTTGAGGTGCACTTCTAGCACAGAGTTAGTTAAAGCAAGTCAGCAAATAAAAACATGCCTGTTAAAGGGAACTATAAAGCAATCTAAATTATCTACAGCACAGCCTAAGAGCAAGAAGAGCCCCAAATTTTCCACTGCCCAGTTCTCTCATTTTATAGGACACTTCTTTTAAAACAGAGTGAAACATCAAACTGAAGTGGTACTATCAAAGTGACAGTGAGTCAGTGCCAGTCACTGAATGCAACTTGTAGTTTTGTGAAGCATTTGGCATCTGAGCTGGTGGGAAACTCAGACTATGAAGGTACCTCATTTCTCATCAGGTCTCATGTCACTTGCTGTAAAAACAAATCTTGCTAAATAAAATGCAAACACAATAAATTATTATCTCTGTAGTTTATACTTCTGAACTTATTCAGCTGTAGTGAAATAAAAGATCCTTCTCAGACTTTTGTACAAGTCAAGCTTGCAAACCCCTATAGAAAAGTTCTGGAGTGAAAAAAAGAAAGGCAAAATTTTGGCTGATGCACAATTAATTCTCTAATCTCCTGTGAATCCAAAGGGAAATGTGAACTGGCTGAATCAACGCACTGTATAGACATTAGTCCAGATTATATCATGACAAAATTAGAAACGGGACCCTTCTTACAGAGCCCTATCAGTCATGCCACATAATTAATTCTCTGAAGAAATAAATCTCATCCTTAAAGGGGATTTTGCTCTTCCTGATCTTCCTGGAAATTCACCTCAGAACCCGTCTTCCCCAGATCTACCCTGTGGAGCTACAAAACTTTGTTGTCTTTTATTACTAGAAATTTGAAAGAATATTGAAAGTAAAATTTTTATTCACAATCTGATTTTTATTGCAATTTTTACTCCAATACAATCTGATTTACCTACGTAACTGAAACAACACACCTCAAAGTCAAATTCGGGTAACAGCTCACATTTCAGGTACCAAACACTGACTACAGACCAGGATACAACTCTAATAGTAAGATTTTATTTTTAAACTAACTTGATAAGAACTTGAATTCTGTACAATCAAAATCTGCCTTTGCACATGCATCTTTAGTAGCACTGAGCTTATTGGTCAAGTCACGAGAAAACAATGCACTATTTGTACTCCCACTGATAAAGCATTTAAATTCAATTTTAAAAGGTACTTATCACTACTATAAGATACATATCAAAACCAGAATACAAGTAGAAGCTGCTCCCATATCACTGAAAGGAAAATCAAAAATATTCACAGGACAAAAGCATTTCTCTCAGAGTAAAGGCTGTTTTCTGTAATGTAAGTAACACCCAAAACTTTTTCATTTTCCCCATCTTGAACAAAGAGCCAGAAGAGTAAGGCAGAATGAAAGAACAATATATACAGAAACTCACATAAATTACTTGGTACATGAAAACATACAATATTTGTGGAGGGAACTAAAGAAAACCTAGTTAAAATTCCAATTAAAGGAAATTATCCCTTCTAAAATTTTGTTTTCTCAAGAAAATTGTTAGTTCACCTCAGAATCACTTTTCATAAAATAAAAATGAAAATAAAATTAAAGATGCATCTACATCTGTGGAAAAATCAGCATTTGATTAAAATCAGGAGAGGGAGATCAAAGTATTTCTAGTTGGAAGCACTGACCCAGCATCCTCAACAGGAGTGCCTGGAAAAGCAGCTCTCCTTAGCCTGCTGTACGAAACAAAACACTCACAATAAGCCAAGACTCCTGTGCTTTACTAGGATTTCTCAGCAGAAGGAAGCATGATAGAATATAAAAGAGAGAACCTAGACAGGCCATAACCAAGAACAAGGTCATAAAAAGTCTAGAGGACAGTTATTCTGAAATCCAAAATCCTTTATTTTCAAGTGAATGTACAACATAAAGCCTTCAACATTTAAATGCAATTAAAAATTTGTTGCATAAAAAATAATAATTTTTCAATTACCTTATGTCAGAAGTTGAAAAAAAGTGTGTACCTTTTTTTTTCCTTCCTGTTTTTCTAAGCAGCTAACCAAAAATATAACCTCAAAGACAATGAACTGCAAGGTACCCACTTCTTTAACCCTCTGCCAATAGTATAACTCTGCTCTAAGCCCTTGAGTCCAGCTAATAAATTAGATCTTCACATCTCTCTCTTCCCCTCTTTAAGGGAGAGGCAAATTTAAGGTGATACCATACTGTGATCTTAAGAAGTGACAAAGGTCAACCATGTTCCCTTCATACTCACTCCAAAGCTGCCAACCAATTGTTAAAACAAAATAAGCTATAGATCCTAAAAGACTGATTCAAAAATATTGCCAGCATCTACTATGCACCACTATTTTAAAGTGTATAGAAGTTCTCTTAAGGTCTGTGTCCTACTAAATCCTAAATCTCAAAGCAGAAATAAAATCCTGACGACTTCTGAAATGCAAAAAAAAAAAAAAAAAAAAAAAAAAAAAAACACCATTTTTGGAGCATCAAGATTCCTAAGAACTTAAGTGCAACAAAACGCATTTTCTTTTTCTTAAGTTTTTGTTGTTTGTTTTAAATCTATTCCCATTCTACAAAGCAATTAACCCCACTGATTTTAAACATCCACTGTATAGCAACTAATTAAGAGAATAAAAAAGACAAATCATATCAAATTAATAACTTTTCATGTAACAGCAATAATCTAAACAATTTTTTCTTAATGGGAAAAAAGCTTTTACTTTGAAATATTGCATAGCAGTGGCATGAGACAGCCAGATATCTGCTGCGGTTCCTATGGCATTTCTCCTTACTAATTTCTGCCTGTGATAGAAATAAAAGCAGTAGGAAGTTATAAATTACCTATGAGAGAAAGCTCTGCCAAAATACCTTTGTAGAAGATCAACTTAGAGGAGGAAGGGAAAGCGAGGCATACTGGTAGGCAATCCCAAGGATGCTAGAAGCCCTGCTGGAAAAGCCCTGAGCACAACCTTACGACAAGACTTTGATTTCATTTTAAAATTCAGATGAGATTAAAGTTCTAAGAAAAAAACCAAAAACAAAAACAACAAAAAAATCCCAAACGAACAAGCAAAAAAAAATTTACAGGCCAATACCCTGTGAATACACACTGTGAGACAACTGTGAATTGTGTCAGTGTGATTGTACTGGAAATTCCTGTCCTACACACCATTTGTATAGCAGAAAAAGATACTTCCAGGCACACACTGTGTTCACCTTCACAAAGCACAAGTCTCTTTATTTACACAGAGATACTCCAGACAGTCAAAAGACTACAGCTTGCATTATTGACCTGTTTTGAGAGACAGGTGTCTGCCAAGGAAGGTAGGAGCCTCCCTTGGAATGGAAAATGTAAACACTTTCCCTCCAAATTGTTATAATTTCAAAATCAAGGGGCTTTCAGGCAGAGATATGAGGATAGGAATAAAAATTCTTTACTAACATGTAAAACAAAACTAACAAATAACAAAAAAAAAAAACGATGGCGTAAAACCACAAACAGAAGCAGACACCCAGTCCCAGCCTGCTCGGCCTCAGGCACTTTTCCCTTCGGTGCAGTTCCAGTCACAGCCGGCAGGGGCGCTGGTGGCTCCCTGTGGGCAGGGCGAGTGTGACGATTCCCCCGGGGCTGCAGGGGCGCTGCAACACGAGGGAATGGTGGCTGAGCTCAGGGCAGGGAGGGATGGAGGAGAGGCTTTGCTTCACAAACCCTCAGGGCAGCAATGTCGGTGCCGCAGCAGGAACCTAGGCAATAGTGAGCTGGGACAGCAGGAGGTCCCGGCAGGCAAGGGGTGCGGGGCTGCAGCACAGCAGAAACCCGGAACGATGCCAGAGGAGCAGGGAGGGATGGGGCAGTGGCAGCTCTGCTCCCTCAGGCAGGGGGAGAGAGAAACTCACAGCAGAAAGAAAAGCAGCTCCGCGCTGGTGGTGAATCCCTCCAGCATGCAGCAGCTCTGGCCATCTTGCTCTGAATCCCCCCAGAGAGTGAGAGAGTCCAACAGCTGCTTGGCCTTGGCTTTTATCAGCCCAATTCTCTCACTATCTCTGCCCCCTGAGAAGAAACTTGCCTCTCTCTGACTTGGCTACCTTATTTTGTTCTCTTCAGTATTCAACTATTAGTTCCTTAGCAATTTAAGGGAGAAAAAATTCCTTAAGAAAAAAAAACAAAGGGAAGAAATCCAAACCCCAACAATATCTAGACTTTATCCAGGATTATGGGGTTTTGTGTTGAATTTCATTCTAGTAGGACCGCACTCTTACCTTAAAAAGAGGAAAAACTCCTAGTTGTGATTGTTATTCAGTGCATCTTTCACTTCAAGTTTTTCCAGTTCTAGCCAACATGATTTGGTCTGTCCCATGATCAATAAAACTGTTCTATCTTTTGCTACTGACATTAAAATGTTTCCTTTCTGTGCCTGCCTCTACAAAGCAAAGGGAGTTAACTAAATTCAATATTAATATAAGCAGTTGCAATTCCAGGACTAATATGACCCTAAAGGGACCGGTAATTAGTCCGATGTTCGTATTGGGATAGACTAAACCAGTACAGTTCTACTCCCCTTGCACTGCACTACACTATTGCATCCTGCTGCCTCCACAGCACAGGAGTGAGAAAAATCCTTTGAGGATTTATGAGCAGAACAGAACTGTTCTTTTAACACAAATACATATCACACTCCCTCTAAGGATGCCCTGTAAGACTGATGAATTCCCTCCCTCTTTGCCTTCTGGACTGTAATCAGGTCCAGTCAATCTCATTAATTTCCTGGAAGAGTACGCACTTCTCATTTGCCTTGAGCCACAGCCCGTGATATCAGCCTTCAGTTCATCTGGATGCAGAATCTGAACAAACTAAGACACATTAGAAAGGAGAACATGCAAATAGTGGCCAAAGAAGTCATTGTGTCCAGCCTCCCTTGGAATCTTCTTTCCCTACTTTCCCATTCCAGTGAACTTTCTTCAAGTCTCTCATGTGTTAATATCAGACATTCAGAGATAGATCAGGCATCAGAAAAAGCAAGAAGGCATTTGTGTAACTGAGTGGCTCTCTTTTCCTGAGAAAAGGGGCTGGTTTTTTTTTTGGAGGAACTCAGCCCTTGCTGATAGCCTTTATTCTCCCAAGAGCCTTCAGAAATCAGTCCTTATACAGGAGTTGCAAGATGCAACCTTAACAAGTATTCCTGGATGAAATAGCTCGTCTTTCTTATTTCCTTATCAGAGAAATATTTTTAGAAACGTAATTTCACTCCCTCCCTTTAAGCCGTGTACATAAGATAGAAATTCAGCAAAATGCTACATAAATTTATAAACAAAGGCTTGTTTATCTCCCTTTTATACTGTGTTTACAAATTGCTTCCATTTCAGAAATATTGGCAGTGCTTCATGATCTGTGAGATGTCCAGAGACACCTTTGCAGCACTGGCACAGTAACACTCATCTGATGCACTGCTCTGCTTTGCTGAAGCTCCATGCTGGTAGATATGACTACAGGCAGTGTTCTCTTCACCTTTATATTTTGCTGCAAAAATTTATTGTTAGCTTTTCCCGAAGAGGAAGAATAACCAGTTTATACAGGAAGGGGCTAAAGAGAAATCTGAAGTTATATAAACTAGCTGTTTCCAAGGGAGCTTAATTTTTCTGTGGCTTGATGCCCTCAAGCAATTTTTATTGCCTTACTGTGAAGATCACAACATCTCTCCCTAAAGCACATACTTACAGTACTTTGGTACAACAAGGACCTGTTCCCAAAGGACCCTGAAGCACTTGACAATAAATTGGACTTCTGAAATACCATTTTTTCTAAATGATAACATCTCAAACCTAAGGACATCAGCCTCTGTAGAGCAGCAATCTAACAATGACAGCAATTTAACTAGTGTGTGTTATTTGACACTTATTTTACACTGGCTAAAAATTAGGGAGCTCCACTGCAGCAAAGAGATTCCCTCATTTTTTTTACTTCTTTTCAACTTAACTTTTGTAATTTCATGCTGCTCAACTATGTGGTCTTTCACTTGAGGACAAAGACAGAGTGGTTTTGTTTATCAAAACAGTACTAAATTATTTTTCGCCAAAACAAACAAGGTCTCACAGACATTCCCAAATATGATTATATATTCGTAATACGTGCCAGTGACTACCCACTTTACAGTTATGATAAGTCATTAAACCACGTGTGGAATCAGGATTTTAAAAGTGAATCGTCACCCAAAAGACACATCTTGGTAGTTTTAATAGTTACCCAAGAAATACTAGTCGTCTCTTGTGAAACTGCATCTATTTGAACTTGAAATATTTTCCTGGCTAAGGAAAGCAGTTTTTTCCACTGATACACTCTCAAGCTAATTTGAAGCCTAGTTCAACGTGGGCTTAATTCAACATTAAGGCATGTTTTAAAAGTTTAAGCAGCTGCATGATCCCCAGGAAGGCTACTGCACAACCTGTACTTGGCACTATCTCACTGAGTTGAGTCATATTACATTTCCTTTGTGGGATCTGCTACCACTGGGGCAAGTTCAAAATGTGAAGGTGCAGTCCATCTAACTTCAAAAGAATACTAGTACTCATGAAGAAAAATGTAATCAGCTTTGACAAACTCCAGTCAAGCAAGTTGTTATTAAAAAGCATCTCTCCAGATCTGATGAATTATATCAACAGTTATTACCTTCCTTATCTTACTTCCCTTCCTCCTCAACAAGTAGATTATATTATTTACCTTCTTGCATGATAGAGTAACAACCTGTGCCAGTCCAGTTGTCTTTACCATAGAATTAACATCTGCATATTCAAACAATATCAACTAAAAAGTAGAGGGGCAGGAGGATAAAGGTAATTCTGTTGTGCCTTTGATTGAAATAAGAAACATAATAGAGCCAGTAAATTCAAGCCAACACAGCCTATTACATTGTTAATATATGAACTTCACTCAAATTCCCATCCATTATGAATTTATGTTTCTAAGAGGAGCTTCTGAAATTGTTACTATGATATTACTCATATAATTCTTACAGATGATAGAGAAAAAACTAAAGTATCTGGGAATGTCTTTTGCTGAAATTAAGCAATCATTCTTTTATTTCTGAATGCTTGCAATGAACTATTATGAACAATTATTATTTACTAGTGCAGTGAGCAGGCCATTTCCACTGATCCACATTCAAGCATTTGGTTACACAACTTGTTTATTATTTGCAAAAGAGTGTTAATTTGAACAGTAAGTTTGATTCAGCTTGATTCAATCATGCTGCATTTCAGGAGGTAAAATAATGATACCCCCATTCTAATTCTACTCTAGAATATAAATAAAACAAAAGAATTCTTCTAACTTCTTCAGCCCATCATAAAGTGTCCACTTTATGGTTAGAAAACAATAACATTCATATCTGGTCTGTATGCCCTTTCATGAGTGCTTCAGACCAACTCATTATTACCTTTAGATGCACCTCTCTTGCTCCTGGGCCAGTCAGGCTGTGGTCTGGGATTTGGCTGTGGACAACCTGACACATGTCAGTTCTTAGGAGCTGTGAATAAATTTTAGCATTTAGGTTCCTCCTTTGTGCAATTCACCAGTATACAACACTCTGCAGGGGATCCAGTCAAACTGCTCAGGAGATGTTTCAACACACAAGTTTATGTGTTGCTTAGTTTGACCTGACCTGTTTCTCACCAAGGAAGACATCAAACATGGCAAGCTTCCTTGCCTGCAGCTGGCAGTCCAAACTGCCCTCCTGGCTGATCACTGAGATTGTCTGGCTGCACAAGCCCTCCCTGACCCCACACTTCTCCCCATCCCCACAGCAGCACTTCCCTCAAAACATACTTTACCACTCATTAGCACCAGGAAAATAACCAGACAACCAGCAGAGGCTTGACAGAAGCATCTTCTTCGCTAAACAGGCCATTCTTATTTTGCAATAAGCTATCACACAAAGTTTTCTTTCTGCAAATGTTGGGACGTTCACAAAAGTTGTCTAGTGCAGTTCAAAGTAGGAAACTTTGACTTTGTGGTTTTGCTTCTGCTTAAACAAAAGAAAACATAGCTCAGCATCATGTATTTAATGCTTTTCATGCCACAAGAGCAAACAAATATCAGCTGATCTGACGATAAACTTTAGCATCTGTGTGGATTTTTTAGCAGTATGATTAAGTTTAATTAATATATAAATAATAAGTTATTCAGAGCTGATTGGTTTTGCTCTTGGACAGTGCAGTGCAGGAATTTAGACTTGTTAATAAGAGATATCTTTAAAGAAGTCAAGCAGAAACTTGCTAATTCTCAACTGTTTGACAGCTTATATAATTGTGGCTTTAATTATCCCCAAACAAATAATGACTTGATTCTTTCTGTATAAGACTATTTGAAAAGAAAACTTCCATTAAAATTAAAAGATAAATAATACAATCACTATCAATGCGTATGAAAAACTATATTGTTGAGCAAATGTCTCAAGTTCTCTAAAGTGAATTTGTTGTTTCCTCCAGGAGATGATGGATTAGCTGTCCTGTCTCATTTATAAATGCATGAATCACTTCCTCCTCTGTACATAATATGACTATTTAAAGTGCAATTGCTAAAGTGTTCGCACTCTTGAGTGTCCTAGGATGTCTGCTGGGCTTCTGCTTGTTGGGACAAGCTTCATGTAGACACATAAAGTATCAAACCACATGAGGTTGACCATAAGAAGTTAATTCAATTTCTTTTTAAGTCTACTATCCCTTTAAATGGACTAATTTTTAATTAGTTTATCAAATTTAGTATTTAATGTCTCCTTGTAATTTTTATAATTCATTATGCTAATCACCTTCCCTGCAGGGTTATTTGTATAGAAAAATACAAGCTGGAAGATTGATCTGGACATATTTTCAATAGCAACATTTTTGTTCAATGGAATAGGCTTAATATTATAAATTTGATTTGACTATGGGCAAATTTAAAGAAAAACAGCAGTGATAAACCTGAGCATTGTCATGGTAATATTTAGCTGGGGTTAGAGCTTCTCCTTATTTCAACTCATTAGTAATACAGAAGCAATGTGACTCCCTCACTTGTCTTCCAAACCAAAGAATTTCAAGACACTAAAAACTCATAAGCATTGGGTCTTACAGCATTTTTCCTGTTTTTATGCTAGAAGGTATTAAAAAACAAACAAAACAAAACCAAAACAAAACTAACAAACCAAAAAAAAAAACAAAACCAAAACCAAAACCCAAACCATTTACACAGAAGGAAACAAAAGTACAAGTTGACAACAAAAATACTACATATACACTTCAGTCCTTAAGTTCTGCTATCACCTAAAATTTTCAGTCATTAGAGGGAAAAAAATCCAAAATCCTCCCTTATTGGGTAAGACAAATTTTAAATTTGTAGTAGCAATAGGAGAGAAGGCACAGGGGTGCAGTTACTGGGGTCTCTCCCTGACACTGCAGGGTCTCAAGACCTTCCTGGAAGTTCATAACTCAGCTATGCCTTGCAACAGGACAATTTATACATTAAAGCAGGATGCTGAAAAAGTACAGAGCAGTGAGCAGAGCCTCAATTTAAACAAAATAGGGTTTATTTAGTACATTTGCCGCTCTTTACCCAAAGTGAAAACAAAAATATTTATATCACAGGCTACTCTGATGAGCATCTATAAAAGCATAAAATTCATGATTGCAGGTGAAGCAAACCGTAGACTTACCCAAAGAATTGCCCCTTGAAAATAACATAAGCAGCCCAAGCTGAGACAATCTGCTGGACTGTGCTGCAGATGGGAAGCTGTGTTACACAAACTCAGTCCATGTTTCTATGCAAACTCAGCTGATCATGGTGCAGGAAGTAACCCCCAAGCATTATTTCTACCAAATTTCAAAGAACTTTCTTTGCACTTCCTATTAGTCAAAAACTGATACCTTCACCTAAGTCTTCTCATTTGTGTTATCCTTACAAATCTGTGAAACCACCTAAAACAAATACATTTATAATAATTTTTCCATTTTCAATTTGACCTAATCCTTGCCCTGTCTCTTTGTAATATTCCCCAAATTCTATTAAATGCATAAAACCATAATGTAATTTTTGTCCTGATGAAATACTAAAATTTACTTTATTTACTGACCTTGTTCAAAGTTTACTGACATAAGTGAAAACATACATCTCTTTGTCTGAGGCTTTTACTTCAGAATTGCAGAGTAAAGTGCTGTCAGCAATTATTCCTACTCAACTCTGAGGGAAAAAAAGGGAGAATGTGGGCCTTGTTCCTACATTTAAAATATTTATACTGGCCATTTAAATATTTATATATTTGTCACTTTAAAATATTTATATAACTATCTATTCAGCACTTCATATATTGGCGAGTGAACTTATATAATGCAAATAAATTATGTATTAAATATTTACTATAGGTTAATATTTTATGAAATTTACTGTACACACAGTAAGAACAAAACTGGCAAGGGATGAGGAACTCTAGAGATTACTTTTGCACTTTCAGCACAAAACAACAAGGATCACTTACTTCTGCACAGCTTTTAACAAGGTTTATAGGTTTGCTAAGAAAGCACCTCTGTTTAGAAATTATGTAATTCAATATCCTGAGATAATTTATCCTAGGGCAAAATTCCACCAAGGTTTGTGGAATTAGTCACAAATTAAGCTGATCCTGCAATTTGTAAACTAGGAGATCAAAGAAGGAATTGAAAAAGATTGGATATTTTGAAATATTTGTGATCAAAACTTCTAAAACTGCTTTTGACTTTTGTGCCCTCAATATGGGTTTCTAACAGGGTATTCAAAGAGCAAAGCAAAATATTTCCTTTATCCTGTATTTAGACATGAACAGAACTTGTCAACACCACAATATCAGATACTCCATGTAGCAGATGTAAAAAAAACCAAACAAAATCTTCCCTATAGCCCTGAAAGATTTAACAGTTTCTCATCCCATAACTGAACTCCAGTTTTAACCATCAGGCTACAGCTTGTACCATGCCAAATTCAAAACCCTCACAATCTATCTGAATCTTCTAAAATATATGGTGTGAATTAAGAAAGAACAATCCCAAGGATCTGTTCTCTGGGACACCCAAGGACAACATTGGGATCTCCAGAAACAACACCTTTGTTGGGGTTTGGATTTCTTCCCGTTGTTTTTCTAAAGGAATTTTTTCTCCCATAAGTTGCTAAGGAACTAGTGGTTGGGTACTTAAGAAAACAAAAGAAAGTAGCCAAGCCAGGGAGAGGCAAGCTTCTTCTCAGGGGGCAGGGATAATGCGAGATTTGGGCTGGTGAACAGGCAAGAGGAGACAGCTGTTGCTCTCTCGCTCTCTGAGGGATCTCGGAGCAGAATGGTCAGAGCTGCTGATTGCTAAAGGGACGAACCACCTGCACCGCCAGCACGGAGCTGCTCTCCCCTCTGCTGTGAGTTCTCTCCCTCCCCCTTGCCCTGCTGAGAGGCTGCCGGGTCCTTCCCTGCTTATCCTGCCGTGCTCCCTGCTGTGAGACTTTGCTACGCTGTAGTCTCAAGCCCCCGACTGCCGGGTCATCCTGCTGCCCCATCTCACTGCAGCCTCACAGCCCCGGACTGCCGGGACTTCCTGCTGTCCAATCTGGCTGTTCCCAGGGATCCTGCCATAGCACCGACATTGCTGCCCCAAGGGCTTGTGAAGCAAAGCCTCTCCTCCATCCCTCCCTGCCCTGAGCTCAGCCGCCATTCCCTCGTGTCACCTGGGCTGGCGCCGCAGCGCCCCCTGCAGCCGCGGGGGAATCATCGCACTCGCCCTGCCCACAGGGAGCCACCAGCGCCCCTGCCGGCTGTGACTGGAACTGCACCGAAGGGAAAAGTGCCTGAGGCCGAGCAGGCTGGGACTGGGTGTCTGCTTCTGTTTGTGGTTTTATACCATCGTTTTTTTTTTGTTATTTGTTAGTTTTGTTTTACATGTTAGTAAAGAATTTTTATTCCTATCCTCATATCTCTGCCTGAGAGCCCCCTTGATTTCAAATTTATAACAATTCGGAGGGAAAGGGTTTACATTTTCCATTCCAAGGGAGGTTCCTGCCTTCCCTAGCAGACACCTGTCTCTCAAACAAGGACAACCATATAACCATGAAAGCATTCTACTGCTGGCATAGGCAATGTCCAAATCCGACTCTCAGCAAAAGTATATAAAAAATTTATGCTAAAAGAATATTGCTTTACCAATATATTCCTCATTTACATTTCTATGACAAGCTGATATATTGGCAGCAAGTTAATACAAAAGTGCTGTATGCATAGAAGAGTCCTTATGGCATTGAAATTTCCTAAGAGCTTTTTAATTCTGATTAAGTCATAACAAACTCTAAATATACTCACAGCCTTCAAGCATTAAACTTTATTAATCTACATAACATGCCAATTAAGTTAATATACTTCAATTCTGTCTAGTTCTGAAATATGTGTTAATTTTACTGACAAAAACAAAAGCAAACCAACAAGCAAATATCTTTGCTCAGTTTTTGAGCAATTGACCTTATTTTGCTGCATTCTAAGAAGTTAACTTCTCAATGGGAAGCACATATTCAGGAACAAGGAATTGTTTTGCTGTTAACAACCAGCAAGATTCCTGTCCTTGCACCAATCATTTAAGAGAGTCATTGGGGTCAGATTTGCTCCAAATGTAGGATTTATTCCCTTACCCAGGTGAAGTTCCTGCAACATCCTGGGCTGTCTCTTCTGTACCTTCCTCACCTTCCATGCTGCTCCATCAGCCCCATCTTCTCTGCCTCTGTTTATTTCCTGGTGCACTGCACCACAGCATTGCCTCATGCTGCTCTATGACCCATTACCTCCTTCAGCTCCATTCTTAAATAAACTTCCCTGTCCAAGCATGCAGGAGCTACTGGCACTTACACTTGCACCAGCCAAGGTGGGACTGAGGCCACCCCACATTCACAATCACAGCAGGTTTCCTTATGGCTCAACCCCTAGCTTCCCACTACAGAGTCTCAGTCATACAGATCCTTAAGGTAAATTAATTTCTGTGCAAAATCTAAATAATAAAATAACAGCTCAAATTGGCACCTCCAAATAGGGGCGTCAAAAAAGGGCCCCCTGGGCTTTTATCTGCTCACAGTCTAAGTGAGGAATAGTCTGGAGCTCATTGTCATGTTACTAAGGAATGTCAAGAGCAGTCTCTGCCTTGAGAGAGCTGGCCTCAATGGCCCTTGTTTAAATTCAAATAAGGAACCAACAGGACACCCAGAGCTCTCAGACTTACAGAATAATTTATTTCGATGGATGGCTGTTATTATTCCTGTCCATGTTTAATTGTTTTCTCCTCCAATTACCTATAAGCCAATTAGGAAACTCTTAGTTCTTCTTTCTTTCACATGAATGACATCATTCTGATTACAGGGTTGTCAACAAGGAAGAAAACAGCTTCTTCAAAACTTATTTATATTTAAGTTAATCATCCTTCCTGCTGCAACTGCCTCTAAAGAAAGAATTGCTAACTATTAAAAAAAATGCACTCCTCTCAGGTGAGGTGACACATTATTTCACAGGTGGGTATTTCCTTTATGTGTGCAAGTGTGCCAGTCTAACATTTTCAAACACATTCAGAAGTACTGCTCTGGCCAGGAAGGCCAAGGTACTTCTGAAGGAGCTCTTTCAGATGAAATAATGCTTCATAAAAATGCCCCAAATTAATTTTTCAAGCAATTCTTTCACTGCAAAATAAGTCATGTTTTGAATACATTTTTTTTTCAGGTAATATATTATTCAATACTCAATAGGTTGTGTTGAGGGCTTGATACAGAAGTGAAGCATTAGTTCACCCATCCATTTGAACATCTCTGTATTTTGCACAGCCATGCATGCAGTAAAGTACTGCAAATTAATTTAGCTATGTCCTTAATCAAGATAAATCAAAGCAAGGGTAATGCCATGTCTCTGATCCCCCACTCAAACAGTGACAACTTTCAGGTGATGAGATGCCTGTCTAGGGCTCTCACAAAACAAACAGCCGGTTACAATGCATTTAAAGTTCATTTAAAAATCTTACTTCAACATAGCTTGAAAAGATTAATTTATACTAAAGCACACTGATAGTCCCTTGCCATCTGTGTCAGATTTGAAGATTTCAATCCTAAATAGCCCTGTGTATTAAAACTAATTGTCCTTCTCTCCATCCCCAAAAGAAAACACAATCTCAATGCTGAATATCAGTTACCAATAAAGTGTCATGCTGCAATATGAGCAATGACAGTACAATGAGATCTTTATAACAGCAACAAAAGTCAGAAGCTTAACCTATGTACTCAACAAATTATGTTTAGATGCTGTTTTAAAGGTAAACAAATGAATACTAGCTATAGTGAACCCAGGACTGAGAGAGTTAAGGTATATAACTACTATGGATAAACTAGCACTCAAGAGTTACTTCAGTAATCTCCTTAGACACTGGCTTGGGAAAAAATGCTGAGACATGAAGAAAAGACATCTTCATCTCCAAATATTCAGAAAAAAACATTGCAGAAGTGAGGGGAGAGTTATATTTGCTGACATCCCTCATTTTTTTCTGTTTTCTCAACTTCCCTTTTGCACTTGGCAGAATCATTAAACAGCATTTTTCAGTGAATCATTCTCATGGAGTTTTCAAAGCCTGTGAAAGAGCAGCACTCTGTATAAGACTCAAGATTTAAACAGGGCAGCTACAGCTATGGCCCAGGCAGAAGTCCTGAAAAACTACCAGACTACATACTCAGGATGGCAGCCAGTGGAGAGAGATACATAATCAATCATAAAGGCCCTTTCTTTGACAATTTAGAACACAGAGGACGAGCTCAAGAGGTGTGCAAGGGCACTAGACACAAAAGAGCAGCAGATCAGTCTGGTTCCCATTGCCTATTTCACCTGTGCCCTGCCTCCCAGGAGGCACAGAAAGACAATCTTTCCAGAAATCAGTGTATATATCACCAAAGAAATACAGAGGGAGGAGGAAGGAACCACGATTAAACTCTGCTCATGCTGATTAATGGGAATCTTATACATGACCCCATGTCAATATGAAATACCACTAAACTTCATATTCAAAGTGATTTTCTGGACACCATCCATGTGTTAGTCATTGTACATGGTCTCTGAAACATCCTTTTCAGGTCTCATGCTGAGATAACCTCATCATTGGACTCTTTTTTCTGAAATGGGGACAATACACTAACTCTGAGCACACAAAATCAGACTGCACTAGAACCTCCACACAACAGCGCACCTCTAGTTTTTGTCTCTTAACACAGTGAACATGCCTGGGTTTGTGTTGAAAAGTTATTTTTGGGGCAAGGTTTCCTTGCTCTGGAAAAGAAAGGGGTTTAAATTCTATAATAAATCTCCTTACTTTCTATGAAAGATTAGGCACTTGTGTTTGCACCACAAGGATTTGCCTGCCTATATTCATCCATGCAAACTGCACAATTAGTCACAACTCAAAGATCAGAGATGTCATTTACTTTTATTCATGAAATGGCATTGATATAAACAAGGCCAATTCTTCCTACTGGTATTACTGACTTCTTTGAAGTGGAAAGACTAAAAGAAATATCAGACATTTGCTCTTTACCGAATGTCACTTTCAAAAAAAAAAAAAAAGCAAACAGAAAAACCCAAACAACAGAGAAAAAACCACTTACCTATTCACAGATATGCCTACAATTTTTTTCTTACTCAACTCTTAAAACTCTTAAAAACACATAAACAGTGTATTCCCAAACCTAAACACGGTTTCTAAGCACAATCCATTTTTGACTGATACGCTAAACTCAAGCTGCTTATAAAGTGCCTCTGTTCAGATTAATGGAAGGGAAGATTATATCGTATAAACTATAATATTTTACGGGATAGGTGTATGAAATCAATGAGTCACTTAACTTTTATAATCAACCTAGTCATAACAGCAGATGACCTTATGCTTTCCACATCCTAAGGATCAAAAGTGTACACTTCCTAGCATTTTTCTTCTTTAATCTCCTAACTCAGCCCTGTCATCCTCATTTTTTACACTTTGGTTTGCCAGTTACAGCAGGGAGATTATGAGTGATGTACGTGTCCAAGATCAATATGCCTGTAAGGAGATGGAATTAATATTGATCTTCAGTCATGCAGCACCTATGCCTTACTTTCTATAATCCTTCCATCATAAATAGAGAACTGCTCCTGCATGCTGGATTTTTCCTCTTATTGTCACTCCAGTTTTGCTCTTTCCTACTCCTACAGAGTTCTCACTCTGCTCGTAGAGCAGTTTACAATCTTTGCTCCCAGCCTTTAAAAACTAAAAGCTCATGGCAGCAACAACTGGGTCTACTGTTTTGTGGCAGCAACACAGAGTTTTATGGTTGTCCAAAAGATCCAATCTGATTGATTAGACCTACCTAAATCAGAGCGACGACAAGGACTCTTAGTGCAACTTTAGTTCCCGTATCTCTCTTCAGACTGTTTCACAGCTTCACTGGGAGGGCACAAGGCATCGTGGTGAACATTTTCTGACCAAAGAGTGTCTGATGCAGAGCTTAAAGAATTATTTGTACATGGAGCCATGACAGTATTTCCTGTAAAATGTTCTATTTTCTGTTTGTCCAACTGCAGGCATGCATTATGGATGGAGACACACATTGCTGCAAGATGCACATAACCCACAAGTATGGTCTGTTTGTCTCACAGAGAGCAGTATCCAGAGAGACCATGATGACTTCAAAAATTTAAAAAAAAAATTAATAAAATCACATTTTGAGGTGAACCTTTCCAACCTAGCAGTCAGGCTGCCATTCTGAATACCTGGCATACTCCAAAATCCCTATGTAGTGCATGATTCAGAGTAAGAACTTAAAACCTGAACATTCAGTATCCTAACTCCATGAGCCCGAACTGCTGGGTGTTTTTGCTCCTGTTTCTGTGCTCCCCATCAATATTGCAATTTAAAAGAAACAAAACACAAAGAAAATGCACTTTGACTATGAATGGCTCCAGTGGCATGCTGTTGTTGAAACGGAAAACTTCTCGGAGCTCATACTCCACAGGATAGGAAAGTTATTTTCCCACACACAAAATGTAATGCTATGATGTATTATAATATTTAATCACTATTTTTAGCTGAGCCAAGTGTGAAGAATACTGAAATACATGTATTACCTTATTTGTCTCATCACGCTTGCAGTATGGTTTATAAAAATTCATGTCAGGACAAGGATTATGTGTTCTTCCTATCAACATCTGCAATCATACCCCCTGCAAGAGCTGACACATCTCCTTACATTGATAGCTTTGCTTCCAATCATTCTGATTTTCACAGTCTTTCAGCAGCTTGTAAACCTGACCCATGACAAGAGTTTTTTGCATCAGATGGAGAATTTCTGTCTGAATTAATGAATGTCTGCCCAATCATTTACAGTATAAAGACATTTTCAGAGTTTCCTCCCTTTACAGAAATTTTAACTCTTTGCTATCTTGGAAATACTTCCTGAAAACTACTCAGTTCAAACGCAAAGTAAATCTGTGCATGTAAACAACAGAAAACAAAATACTATGTATCTCAAAACATCTAGATGGGAAACAAAAGGCCCATAAAGGATATGAACTGTGTCAAATCATGCAGGTTCTGCCACCAGTTTGGGAGTAGCTCAAAGCACTACTCTGACTCAGCAATGCTGGCCCTCTATCAAGAAGGAATGGTTCATTTTAACAAATACAACTGAAATTATACTTCCAGTTTTGCAGCAGCCCAGAATTTATACTTTTTAAAGTCAATGCCTCCTGCTGGATTATATTTATCCTGCAAACATTAAAGAGAACTTCAAGAACACAAAAATCTCTTTCTATAATTTACAGTAGTTTAAGAAAAAACAACAAAAAATCCCAGACCAAACTCGTTCTCCAGAGATATTTAAAAGTCCGATTTTATTTTCCTTTTCATAAAGCCAGCATACTATTCTCCTAAACAGACCTCTCCATTGCCATAGGACCAGCAGCACTGAGCCACAGGATGCAGAGATGTGTTCCCTCATTGAAACACATGACAGAAATGCACAACCTCACCAAGATACACAGAAAGAGCAGGGCCAGGCAAGCAGTAAGGCAGAGTCAACTGGCAGAGACTGCAGCCTCAGGCTTGACAGAATCTCTGCCTCACACCACCACCAATGAGACAGAAACTGGGAGCTATTAATTCCTTATTTAAAAGTATCTAATTTTGACAATCCAAAGCCAGCACTCCATTTTGGTGTTCAACCAATTTTCAGTGAGTACGTTGCTCTCGTCTCAGAGTAAAAATCTAAATATAAAAGAAATCTGTTGTGTGGTATAATCTCTATTATACCTCCTCAGCAGAACTACAACCACTTCAAAAATATGGAACACTTGCATATGAATATTTTCAATGGAAATTAAGCACCTTTTGAGTATCTACAGCAGTACAAATTAACTCATCCCACTGTTCATATGAATTTGTGAAAATGAGAAAGATTTAACAGAATGGTTGTCTAAAAAGTAGTCCAGAAAGATTCTTGTAAAAATTAAGATAATTATTGGCATAAATTATGATTCTACTCCTTTGGAAGAAATGCAAAAGAATGTATGTATTTTCTTAATAATTGTGCACACATCAGCTCCCTCCACTGTCTCAAACAAGAAGAAGTGGCACTGCTGATTTCAGACTTCAGTCAGACTGACTTGATTGCACTACAGCAGCTAAAGAACACACAGACACAGCTGAAATAGTCTTTGGAAAAACCTTTTAGCATATGGAGTTTGCCTGGCATGGGCCTGTCTGAACATCCACTTCAGAAGGTGCCTGTGGCAGCAGCACAGAATGTTCTAGATAACCTTCTGAGTAGCAGCTCTAACCCTGGTGCAAACTGGACAGTGAGAATGTCCAAAGATATGGCAAGAAGTGGCCTTTTCTTCTCAACTTCATTTCATCAAAAGAAGAAAAGGTGTCTGGGTCATGGTGCCTCATATGTGAAATACAATTAATCAGCAGATCCGTGGCTCTCTCAGGCCTCTTGATTTGCTTTCCCACTTCTCCACCACTGACTCAAAGGGGTTTGTTTCACTGATGCTTTTGGAGCTGTGCCCACCTGTGATAACAGACAAGGAAGGCATGGGGGCTGCACCAGGACAGCCAAACAGCAGAAACACTGCCAAAGGAAGGAAACAACAAACAGGTAAGCGATTGATTGATTTTGATATGTATTTGAAGAGGACCCAGGAGGGTGCTGAAAACAGTTGCAGCACCAGAAAGCATACAGAAGCAGGAAAGAGGTTTCAATGTCATCCCAATGAGTTAGCTCAGGGGAAACACAGAAAACATTACTTCACTCACATAGAATGGCAACTCCGGTCTCCATGCAATGTGTCCATAGCTGTGGACCAATTTATTGCTACTTTTTAAATGTCATACTGTCTCCCCTGGCACTCCAGGCCAGTCTCACAAACCAGAGATACAGCTGTACTCAGGGTAAGGTCAGTCACGCTGCATTGCTCACCCTACCTCATGCACAGGGACCTGACCTCGCTGTGCATGCAGTGGGGCACGTGGCAGAACAGAGAAGGGGGGTCTACAAAGAAGCATCTACAGGCTTCAGTCTGTGCACAGGGCAGGAGCAGCTTTCCTGTGTCAGGTACACTGTGGAAGCACAGCTCTGAACCACACACCAGCTCAGTGTCTCAGAAGCACCAACAGCAACATGTAAAAGTAGAATGACACACTACAGGTTTCTTTGGTTTAAGATCAACTTATGTCACTAGGGAGAAAAGTACAGAAGCTCCTTGTTGCATTCCCTTCACCGGAGGAGGGACTAGGGCTGGCCCATGCAGTGTACAAGAACAAGGGGACACTCCCCCACAAAGAGGGCAACAAGAATAGAGTGACCCCAAAATCTGTGGGTTTACTGTACATGTTGCATGAGACAGGCTGAGGGTGACATCGGGCTGTCACACTTCTGGAGCCATTTGGAGGGAGTTAGAGATTGCTGCTGGCACTGAGAGCCAGGTAAAGGTAACAGGTGAATAAACCAGAATGAAACACTGGCATGGCACTGGCTCCACACACCTTCCTCAAAGGAAAAATTAAGAGACCCCCTCTAACCCATCTGCATGCTCCAAACATTCAGTCCAGATATGAGGCAGTAGCCAGGACCAGTTTCTCCTTTCTTCTTCCTCCCTCAGCCTGGCCCAGGGAGAGCCAAAGTCCCCACACATCTCCAGCCCCATCCCCACCTTCAGCTGGAACATTCACACTGGGCCAAAGCCCTTGGGACATCCCAGATCTGCAGGTACACAAGTGTGACCTCATAGACCAGTGGTGACACCAACAGCAGACACCTTACAGCCATGGTTATGGGCACAGGGGTTTAAAAGTTTAGGGTTTTGTCCTAAACTTAGCAGTCCCATCAGATACAGGGAAGAAAATGAGTAGAGGAAAAATAAAAGCAAAAACGTACCAAAATCTTCTGGGATTCAAACACATTCCCTGCAGGAATCCTTAGCTGGGTGACCTGCACTGCCTGGAGTGTGGGGCTGAGGTAGCTTGGCCAGTGATGGAGGAGTTTGGGAACAAATGAAACAAAGCCTTTAAGCACCGAGACAGCTTTCAGCATAAACCCCTAGATATACACTGTTATAGCTGCAAAATGCATTTTTCACATAAAATCATTTTTCGTTCTCTTTAAACAGAACAGGGGAAAGAAGAATTAAAATATAACTCAAATGGTTTAAAACATAGCTCATACTTCCAGTGCTCATTACTGAAATTATACATTTCAAGTCTCACTGTAGAGTACAATAGATGGAATTTTTTCCTATTTCCTGCAAAACAACATTTGCACTCAACTGCCTTTTAGCAATGGGTATAATCATAATCCCAAGTGACATAGGCAGTGAGAGCAAATGACTACTCACCCTCTCTTCAGCACTTTATTTCTAGTGATGTTGTGTTTAATTAGCGCCACAGTGGTCAGAGGAGCAAACAGGTCACCTCCATGTCAAATCTCCCAGTAGTCATCTTCTCTGTCACCACCCCCATTGCCTTCATTTTTTTGGCTGTTTTGCATACTACAAGGAAGGTCATTAGTGTCAGATAGCTTTCCTCCCCCCCCCCCCCCTAATATTTTACATAGAAGGCAAGTTTGTTAAGTATTTATAAAAAACAGCTGAGAAAGGGATGCAAATATCTCCCTTTTTTACATACTTCTTCAAATGGGTTTTGAGGTTTGACAATATTGGAAATAAACAACCAGCCTCAGCTGGTACAGACTGATCTCCACTGATGTCAAGACACCACATTACTTAATGCAAGCTGACTCCAGGCCCCACCTGTTGAACACTGCACAGGCCATAGCAAACATGAACTACTTATGCAGTGCCTAATGTGCCTTATCTGGTAAGTTATATCTGAAGCCTTTTCACAAAGTACACGAGGAAAATCCTTCCCAGATGACACTATGACCTTTTTATATGCTGTTCAGCAAACCATCTCCTGGAGAATTTCCTGGTTGGGTTTTGGGGTTTTTTGGTTTTGTTTTCATATCAAGAAAGGTCAGTCCTCCTGCACTGAGTTAACTTATCATTTGATTCATTGTTTCCCATCTCTTTGAAGCTGTGTTTGTTCTACTGTCATAAAATTCATTCACACCTGAGTTTTTCACTATTACATAAAATAGCAGAGACTTGTCTCCGTATTTTGGCAATAAGAACCATGATGTTTCTCCCTGTGAAAGTTGAATGTTAGAGCACGGTTGATGGGCTCCTTGCCTGGGAAAGAGCCAATGCATGGGGGCTGCTGGGGGCTCATGGGGCTGCTGCTGCGCATGCCCAGGTACCCCAGAACTCTGGCCTCTCCCAACACACTGACATTTATTGTAAGATAAACAATGAAATCAGGAACCCACTCCTCTATACTTCAAGATTCAAGGAAAGTAAAAGATTTTTAAAGGGTTTAGGTCAGATAATAAACTTCCTGCACAATCTTATAAAAGAATACACAATGGTGTCTTTAAATAATTATTTTTAGTAGATTTTTTTCACATCCTTCCAGTTCATGTAGGCTGATGCAACATGCACATGAAATGTACTGGCAAGTAGCAGGAAATATCCCTTAATGATGACCCATAATTAGGTGCAAATCCTTCCAGCACAGGCTCAAATAGCCTTGATGCAGGGAAAACTCTAGAAAATTACTTTTTGCTCTGGAGGTCCCTGCTTTCTTAAGGAAAAGGACAGTCATCATAGGTGCAAACAATCATCTTACTAAACCAGGAAAGAGAGTTTGAAATACCAACTCTTTGAGTGTTTTAACACTAATCAACAAGAATTACAAGACCCACACAGAAGCCTGCAACTTTGGACTACTGGTAATAGAAAAGTATTTAATTTAAAATTTATGTATATAGTGTACAAAGTCAATGCAATACGAATGTACTCATCTAAAAAAGGATCATCAAAATAGGATGCTCAGAAAGGGAAAGAGACACAAACGAAAAATTATTTCAAAAATTATCAGCTATTTTGCTTCATTCTTAGTTGAAAGTAATTGTAGCAGTGACTCCCAAGGAGGCAAAGGCCAAGCTCAATACATTTACAGGCACTTTATCAAACTTTTTTAATGCCAGTGATTGAAATGGTGACATTTTTAAATATAAAATGCATATTGTTTACAGGCTTAGTGAGGTCAAACAGTTTCAGCAGTTGTTTAATGCTTCTGAGCTTCAGCTACAACCAGAATCATTACTCAGTATTTAAATCTTGCTATTCCTAACATTTTAGAGATGGTGTTTTACATTATGTGTATTTAACCTTCCACTCTGCAAATGATTCACCACTTGGCAGGCCCATTAAAAAAAAAAAGTACAAAAAAATTCTACTTCTTCCTATTTTATTTAGAAACAGTCCACAAGGAAACATGTTTTTTTTCCTTTAAGGAGTGAAATTAAAAATAAGGCCTGACTTGTATTAACCTGAATATGAACCTTTTTTTCTTATTGTGGTGTGCTTGCATCTCACAAGCTACAAGATTTTGTCATCAAAATCTGTGCAGTCATACTTCCCAAAAAGCTAGCCAAAAGCAGTAGGTTTAAAATTAAAAAAGATAAATTTATTGTGCTCAAGTCACTTGAGAGCTGAAAATTTATTTCAGAGGAGGAACAAGAACTAAGGAATTAGTTCTACAGTGCAAATTGTTCTTCCAGCCCAACCGAAACTACGATTTTATGGAAATTTTTTTCTTGATTTTCAGGTACAGGGAAATTTTGTACATGAGAGCAAAAGCTGAGAAACTGGCAGTCATTTTTCACTGTTGGCTGAGTTCAGAGGACTAACATGGTACAGCAGCCAAATCATTAAAGCAGGACCCGGGATGCCAGTAGGGTTTCATAATGATTTGCAAAGCACAGATATCTCTCACATCTACCAGAATTCCCCAGGGAAGTGTGGTGAAGTCTGGTCTAGAAAGAGACACAGCTAACTGGGCAGAGATTGCTAAAGCATGCAGAGATAGGGGTCTCACCCTCTGCCCTAACCCACATCAAGCTAGGTAAAGAAAATACCAAATAGGGGCTGTGTAGTGGGAAGAAAATAACATCTGGTTTGGTCAATAATTTATTCAAGGTTCACTTTAGATCTAGTCAAGGTCCAGTTGTCTCCTTCTCTCACATTCACATGAAATCATTTTATTTCCTACTTAACTTAACCTAGAAAAGCATTTCTCTCAAAACCTACATCCTTGCCACTTGCCCCTGATTGTTCAAAACTGGTTTAAATTACATTTTAATGACCTGTCCATGATGTAGGAAAGGGCAGAACTGAAGTCTTGACATGGTGAGCTCTTGACTCATAGGGCCCAGAAGCAGAAGTGAATGGAGATGAAGAAGGGAGCAGGGATCTGCCCAGCACTCCTTCCTGACAGGAAATGGGCTTCTTGTACTGCATGTCTATTCTTGCACTGCATGTGCCTCACAAAACAACCCGTGGGCCTGAGGCTGGGACTTTCAGCAGTGCTGAAATTTCAAGAGAATAGATTTTTTAAAAATTATTTCACTGAATCATGTATTACAATCACCGATGAAAGATAATAACGAATTTATAGAATAATCTCTTACAATCAGAGATGTTTCAAATATAGCTCCAGCTGAGATCCAGATTAGGGAGATATGCATTTTATCTTCTTTACAGATCTGGTAATTGGAAACCACTGCAATCATGTATCCTGACTTTCAAAACAAAAATTATCTACTACTCATTCCCATATCAATAATATCTATGCAAAACTTTATACATTAAGCAATAGTAATTTTCCAGTGAATTCTTGATCTCAGCATATCAGGGTGGGATAGAACACTGGTCAAGAAAGCTAAGCTATTATATTCCAAAACATAATAACAAAAGCATCTGAGCGCTCTAAGCATGTGTTACAATGTTGTACTTTACCAAATGGAAAAGAGAGGATACTTTTAAAAATATATATTTCACTCTTTTTCTTTTAGACTGACTCATCTCAATCCATCTGAACTGGGGGGGGAAAAAAATTAAGAAAGCTTGATGAGGCAAGGATTCCTGCAGAGACAAGGTGATTATGAAAAAGATCAAGTGAGAAAAACCCAGAATCAAAAAATATTAAAGTATTCAGCTAAACTGTCCAAATCATATTAAGGCCTGATCCTACAACTACTCATTCACAGTAGGTTTCGGTGCTTTTACACTACTTGCAGGCATGCAAAAGACTGTGGATTGTGGCATTTAGAAGATTTCTTCTGCTATGCCCATGCTGAATATCTGGAAATGATAGTGAGAAAACTAGGAGCATCAGTATCAAAGCTCAATTCTTTATGTATAGGATAAAACTAAAAAACTTTTGCATTTTAATCGGACTTATTCATTAATACTGTTGAGATATATATATATAATGTTTATAAATAGCAAATGAATGTTTTTTCTTTCTCTTTTGCAAGATGTTATGAATAAGTTACTTTTGCCATGCACGTGTTATACCAGATGGTCAGTATTAACATCCCTACACTTCTCACAGCAATAGTAAGCAAAGTCTTGTGTACATCAAACTATGGTTTACTTTAATGGAAAAGTCTGTACAACTTTTGAGTTGCACAAAGTCCCATCCTTCTGAGCAATGGAAAATATTATCTTCCATCCAGTTATGTGAAGAATCCAGCACTTTTGGGTTTTGCATTGTTAAAATGAAGGTAAAGGAAATGCAGTGAACTCCTTCAAAAAGAATAAAAATTACCCCCTTGCCTGAACTCAGGGCAACATCCCCAAAAGATCAAGTAGGTGCCCTGAAACTCACTGTTAAAGAAAACCAGAAATGCTAAGATTGCCCATAAGTTCTGGAAATATATTTTTTTAAAAATAGTCTGCTAATATGGCTTTTTAATATCAAGGGCTACTTGAGGCATTTGCATCTTTATACTTGCCCTTGGAGGGATAAAAGTGGTTAGAAATGGGGCACTATTTTCATAAAATATAGATCCAGCTAATAGGTCTAGAGAATCTTTTCTCCTATTCAATATCAAACATTGTCACGGAGATAAAAGCAGATGATAAACTCAGACAACTTTAATTCACAACCAAAATCATGGCCCAAACTGACAAACAGAGGTAGCCATGATGAGGCTGCAATGACTTCTCACAGGTTCCAGGAGGTCTCCGTGCTTCTCCCATAAATACCCCACAGAACTTCACCAAAGGATTCTTGAAATAATGTGAAGATGATATTGCTCACTGCAATGCAGTACTTTTTCCTTAAGTACTTTTTCCTTTTAGACTAGATTAAATAGTTTAAAATTTAAGCAATTAAGAGGAATGGCTGATTTCTCATCTTTAAGGTTTCAGTACATCATAGACATAATGGATATTAATCTTAGAGACTTAATTCTTATCTTGTTTTCCATTAAAAAAAAAAACCATAGGCAACTTCACTTAAATACTTGGATTTCTACCAAAATTCTATCAAATTTATTTCCAGTTATCACTGTCCTAGGTCTCCAATATCTTGGAACATGTGAGACTGGGTCCAAAACAAAAACATTATTCACTCTGAAACCTGAGCTGGTATATGGATACCAAACTGTGCTATTCTGTACAAATGTGCCCCTTTGGGCTTCCACATTCCTGACATGTGTCTCGTATGAAATACAGCCTTTATAAACCTTTTCCATGGATGAGGGTCAGTTCATAAGCCAGGTATTTGCCAGTGACAGCATCCTATGTCAGTGTGGATGCCAAAATTAGACTTTGAAAGACACAGCAGTTAGGCTGAAGTTTGAGTTTCATGTCATGACTGTGCTCTCAGCCATGTTGAGGAGACTGGGACATGTTTTATACAGAAAACGAGTAAGGACCTTCTGACACTCTTGTATCTGGCTATGGAGGGGAACAGGAGACATTAGTGATGAAAATGTCCAAGAACAGGTTCCTGATGCCCACAGACATGGGCATACTCCAGGTACCAAAATGAATCTACCATAAAATTTCACTGACACTTATAAATCTCCATCAGTGCAGTGTAAATGTGGTTCAGTGTGTTTCTTTGCCCAAAAAAACAAAAGGAAAGTTTGGTAGAACCGGAGTATGACAATTAACAGTTCAGAAGACTGATAAGACTAAAGGGCTTTGTATTTTTATTGGCTCAGCAAACAAAAGATTCCCTTGAAGTTTCACGGGATCTCTGGTTTATCAGTCCAAAGCTCAATTAAATTAGAAGTGATTGGGAGCTGTTACCATCTGTTGAGTGTGTGGTGGCTCATGCAATATGAGTTAATATACTTTAGCAGACAGATGGGCAGAAATGTGCAGGCCTTAGTCATTCAACACCCTTGTTAGCAATCCAAACAGAAAGATTAGGAACATGGACAGCAGAGGAGTGAATTTCTTTCTTTTCCCCTGATAAGGTCCCCTCCATCATGTTTTTGGCCTTTTCCAAGGATGTTTCTACAACTGCTTCCTCAGTTATATATTTTGTGTGGTTAAGAAAAGCATTGCTCTTCCCAGGTGCTGCCAACCTTAGTCTTTCTCTTGCTCTAAAATAAAATTAAAAAAAAACAAAAACAACAACAAAAAAATTCTGTTCATAACTTCAGGTGTTAAAACCCACACCATTTTTGTCATGGACAGAATTTCACCACAGTTAAATAAAGATGACATGGAAAAATATTGTCATAAATCAAATCAATTATGATTTAACATTCTCTATTTTCCCTCTTTCGTCCTGCCCAACACAGGATTCCAGGCCTCAAGTATTTTCCCAAAATACAGGAAAACTGTTGTTTAATGGACATCATCACTAAAAATTAATATATTTCTTGTAAAGACTGCTTCATTGCAAGGAATATTATCTATCTTACTAGAAAAATCCCTTTCCTGTGCTACTTTGGGTAGAAAAAAATTAACTGTTTTAAGCAAGAAAAGAGGAAAAGAGTAAAAGAGGAAAAGAGCACTGCAGGGGGATTACAGAGGTACCAGTGCAGATCTGTAGTTAATCCCACTACTGTGTCCTCGTTCCCTCTCTGTGCATTGGTTTCCCCACTGCAATTGGCAACCCTTAGTCCACAGCAGCCACCACCAATCTCCCAGAGCCCATGCCATATCTTTTGGGCTTCCAAGTATCTGTCAGTTATCCAAATAATTGTCAGTTACTTGGATTTAATCATGCCTCAAATTAGACAGCAAGATTTTGGAGCAAGGGGATTACCTTTTAATCTTCAAAACATTTACTTTTTCAGAAGCATATATATCTGGTTTCATAAAAAATTTAACATCAGAGAAATGTCAAGATTGTGAAATCAGTCACTCAGCATTATAAAATGCCAACAAAAAGGCTGCACTTTTGCATACCCATATTTTTTAAGTCCAGTTTTATGGACTTTCTCTCTCTACTTTAGGACCAGAAAATTTAGTCTGTTCCTGAAAATCTTTTTCATTCCTTATACCAAAATTGTATGTAGTAGGTGTACCAAAACCAAAACACGATAAGAGTAATTGAAAGCTCCAGCACTATGAATAAAACAAGGGCATAGCTTCAATAGTTCCTTACAACATTTTCACATGGAAATTGTCTCTTTATTTGTGAACAAATCAACTCAGTGCTATGCAATCAGAAGAAAATATGCCACATTATCAATGTACTAAACCTTTAAGCTGGAGTTATAGAACCTTTCAATATATCTAAATTAAAACATTTATTTCATTGCAATTTTGAAATAACAGATCTTACTAAATGACCAGCATAAAACATATATTGTCTACCAGTTGAGGAAGGCAATGCAAAATAATATGTCAGTTTTAAAAAGCCACAGAAGACCCAGAGTTGATGGTTTTAAAGTACCTCTGAAGACTTCTGCCTTCTGGGAGGTGGTAGCAGAAAGCAGAAGATGAGGATGAATTGTAGAACAGGGTGCAGGGGCTGGCTGAACAAATTTCAAAGGCACAGTTTTATAGAGAATACTGGATATCTCTGCAACATGAAATAGTGCTCATACAGGTGACAGATGAATGAACTAATATCCCATCATGGTGCTCAGAGCTCATGAACTAACCGTCTTTCATCTGAAATCTAAAACAAAAGCACTGACTGGTTATGCTTTTTAATCTCAATAGTACTTGTCTCTAAAGGAAAGCTTTGGCCCATAAAGTTCCCGCCAGATCCCACTCCGAGTAATTATATTCTGCCTACAGTAATTATGTTCCCTTTGCAGTTTCACATGGAATAATGTCCACCCACTTGCTGCAGTGAACTACTTTATTACTGTGCAGTTGCTGTGAGCAGCTGAAGATTTTCTGGAGTGGAGAGGTAACCTGGGGCCAGGCAGAGCTGCTGTGTGGGCATGGGGAGCAAACCCTCTTCCTGCTAAGTGCACTAGAGCCTGCACCGGGGCAGGACACTGCTGGAGGAAGGGTTACAGTTCCTGAGCCACAAGAGGTCTTCATTGCAGATAATTCCACTTACCAATATGTCACTAAGTGCTGTGGGATCTTACAAAAAGAAAGACATCCTGTGCAAAGTGCATTGAGGTCAGTAGCTCTCGTTAAATGCAGCTGCAGATTCCTGTGTTGTACTGAGCAATAAAAGTCACAGCACTAAATATACAGAAAGCTTGAAAACACCAGAAGAGCAGTGCCTTCTCTATTCTTGATGTGGGTTTCCATTGTCATTAAAGGTTTAGACCAGGAATTGAAATTAATGGATTTTTTCCATGGGCTTCATAGCAACCTCAAGGACTGTCATTCCATCTCATTAATTTAGTATAGTCTGAAAAAGCCTCAGCTGAAGCATTGCATCAACGTGAAATTCAGACAGTGCATTAAACATAAACCCTAAAAGGATGTTACCATTCTGCTGCAGCAGACTGCCTGGACAGTATAAGTATGGGTTAATAGAACTAACAACTCTGTTTTCCACAAAGAAAAAACAGCACCTATTCTTCTGCAGACATTTCCCAAATAAGGAGGTTTTTAAATACCATAAAGAAAGAGAAAAAATCTTTCACTAAGAAAATGGTCAGGTATGTGTAATAAGGGCTTGCCAAATATCACTTTGTAAAATGCAGCAATGCCTGGCCTGTTGCAAAGCAACCCATGAGCTCCTTCCAAGGCTTTTCTGAACAGCACTTGGACACAAATCACATGGAGGATCCACATTTTAAGGACACACTGAATGCATCAGCTCACCCACTGTTACAGGAAACACAATAATTCTGTCCTGCCACTTTTCATGTTCCTCAGCAGTTTATATCAATCTGCTCACAGATTCCTACTTTGCTTTTATAACTCTCCTTGTTGCTTTGAACCCTTTCTGCCTAACTACTAGCTACTCATAAGAAGTTATCTTCCAGTAAGCAGAGAAATATTTTAGTTTATCTTCGAAAAGCACTACAGAACTTCCCCTAAAATTATGCAGATAAATATATATAACAACCTTGAATTTGATATTTAACTGTCTGTAATTGGTTTTCTACAACAAAAATATTTTCTTTGCTCCTTGTTCATTATGTTCAGTAAGCTGTATCTGACCAATTATAATATCTTGGTTTGCTCCTGTTTTTTTCAGTGCTTGCTGCAAGCTGAAATATTTGGGGTTTTTTAAGTACTCAGTGTGTAATGAGCCTGACTGAATTCAGAGGGGCCCAAGTATTCAGACCTAACCCCATGGTTTAGCAACACCCAGGTCTAAATACCCTTCATGTGTGTATTCAGTACATTAACAAAAGTTTTCATTAGCTTTTGTCCCAAGATATTTTTGCTGCTGATGAGCAGAGGCCTGCATCTGTCTATTGTGTTTATAGGATCCAAGAATAAAGTTTAATTTTAGTAGTTCAAGATAACAAGACAGAAATCAGCCAAAGCTGAATAAGAAGCTGAGTTGTAGATACAAGCAAAAAAAAAGAGATTCAAAAAGGAGAATCACATGAATCAGATCTATTTATTATTTCAGCAGCTGTCTGCAATTTACCACCATGAATAATAACTCAAGCACAAAATCTAAGCAGTCAAGACTTTTTATTAAATAGTACCTATGACAAGGTACTGAATATTATTCTATTACAATTAATAGCCCTTAGAAGATATTCCAAAGTCCCTCTATAGACATTGACCATTCTGGCTACAGAGGAGCAGTGGAAGTGAAAGACAATACTTTTATCATGATAATAATTATATCAGTACATAGATTAATATATCTCAATGAACCATGTCCAATCTTCATAAGGAAGAAAAATTTTTGGTTTGGTTTGGTTTCTTGTTTGTTTGTTTTTTTTTTTTTGTCAGGGGCTACATCCTGATGAAACTCCACCATCAGACCAAACTAAGAAATGAGAGACAAACCATGATAAAGTAGAGAGGGCGTGATTTGATAAATTTTTTTCCTTCAGCAGGGAAAAGCATAACAAATTAACACAACCCCTGGTTTGGTCTGCTTTATCAAACTGATGTCTTTAACATGTAAACAAGTCATGGCAAAAGGAAAACACAGCACTTTTATTGTGAGGCAATGGACACTAGTTTATTCTTCACCTTTGTTTTTCTCCTTTTATACTTCTTTATCTAAATCACCAACTGGCTTCTTCCCTTTTTCCTATTTCTTGTATTTCAGCTTTTTAAAGGCTATTAATATTCAGAGGAGTTGTTCTGTTCTTCTGTCTTGCAGTGGGACTTCAGTAGTGGCTGCTGGGCCGTGCTCCTGCTGCCCTTTTTTTAAACTGCACACTGCTCAAAATTCACATCTCCCATGGTGGCCTTCCACGGTAGTTAAGAGCCTGTATTAAAGTGGTCTATTTGCTAATGTAGGTTTTCCATAAGTCTTCAGCCAGTACTTCTTAGAGATTCTTGTGATGTGCCAGCAGGCGGGGAAGTGACCTGTTTCTCTCCTTCTTCAAGTGTTTTAAATGAAGTTTTTTGTCAATTGGCATCAGTTGTACTGGAGGTATAAGAACTTACTCATTTCCTGGCTCTATTTCTCTGTAGGATCTGTGGCCTGAGCTTCAAAGATGAGTCTTAGTGCCCATAAGCTGATGGACACTCATCAGCTAATAGAATTTGAAGACAGAATATACATATATTCCTGACATACATTGTGAATATAATCTCCATATAAGCGTCTTACAGCTTTCAATATCTGTTCTGTTGACTGACACTTTCCCTGATGCAATATGTTTCCCCCATAAACCCCTGACTAGATTAATGTAGAAGTGAAACTGATGTCTTTTAGTGCTGAGTGTGTATTTTAAAAGGGTACTTATACAAAGGAATGTAATTTTGTATTTTAAGATCACTTGTTTGCCAAGAGGATTTGGTAGTTTTCCCTTACCCTAAGACAGAAACTCATCCCTTTCCCTGACTGCAGTCATTTTTGCTACTGTAAAGTGCTTCCAAGAAAATCCTGACTTTACTCAGAGAAATTGACTCCAGCATGGTCAGGGTTTCAGGTGTGCTCTCTAGATTATTTGTGACGTAGCTGTTTTGCAGGCAGTAATTTGATAAGCATCCCCACTGGATAAGCATTAACCGCAGTAGTTATGTTTGCAATCCATATTAATTCTTACAAGAGAGACATGATGTCAACAAAAAATAACCTATTTGTGAAAAAGGAGCAAAGGAGATGGTTCAGAAAATCCCCTTCTCAGTGAAAGATTTTTCTTTGATTTTTTTTTTTACTTTTATTTAGGGACTGCTGAAAATGCATACAGACCATTCTTATAGGGCATTTTTTGACTGATTCTTTAGATTCCCTAATGTCCAGAGAAGGGGTTTTTAAAGCAGCTGTTTTGCAACTGATTTCTACTTTGCCTTTCTTGATAGGTAGGAAATTCTTTACAGTGTCTTTTCTTTGTCTTTCTACTTCTGAAAGTGATGGCATGTTACCAAACGTGTCCACATAACTGCATATCAAAGTACTTAATATAAATGTTGTTTAAAGTAATGAGAAAAAAATTATTATTTAATGATTTTTAAAGTCATAGAAGTTTTTACTGAAAGTTTCACTATGAGAAAAGTTTCCCAGCTGAATCCCGTTATCTCTGGAAACAGAACAAGCAAGATGAAGTAAACACCTTCAGCAACAGATTTTGGGTTGTGCCTTTTCCCTTAGCCCTCTGGTTCAATCATTGGACTCCTGTGTTTCTGAGCATTTCAGCTGTTTCCCAGCTCTGGGAATGCCATGGCACATGTACCTACAGGACTTAAAACACACTTATGTCTGCCCACAGCTTCAGCAGCAGCTGTTTGAAGAGATGTAAGATAAGTTAAAAAAAAAAAATAAAAAAATAAAAAAAGATGGCTCTAGTGTTTACAGATAGCAGCAACTGCAGCAACTGTGGCCCAAATAACGAGGAGCTGAAAAAATCTGGCTTTAGGTAAACTTTGCCTTTCCTGGGTGTCCTGTGTTGACCATATGATGTTTGTATCCTCAATCGTCCCTCCTGCTTATGCTGGATATTAAGCTCTGCAGCTTTAAGTCAGGCCCAGAGAGACACAGAGAGTGAAAGCGGAGAAAAAAACAGACGCGCAGTTTGTCTGCAGGAGTTGCACCTTTACTCCCCCGGAAAGGCCTTGAAGGACTGCGTTCCAGTGGGACAGCGATATCTCACTCACTCTCTGGCCAGGGTGCTTGAAAAGCTCACAGCAGAGGGTTTCCTCGGATCTTTCTCGGCTTTTTGCAAGGAGAGACTTTGTTCTTTTGCTGGTTTTTCCTTTTTCCTGAGACTGGTCGGCATCTCATTGGCCCAAGACACCAGGGCAATCCCTGCCGCCCCCCCCCCCGATTCCTACAGCCGGGCCTGGCAATCGGCCCCCCCGCTGGAGGGACTGAGACTGACCCAGCCACGGACTCAGGTCCATATCTTCAGAGGAAGGAGAGGTTTCATTGTTTTCATATTATCCAAATTTTCTATGCTTGAGAATATTCTATTTGTTAAATAAATAGTTTTTTCCACTTTTCTCTAAGGAAATTTTTCCCGAACCTGTTTGGGGGAGGGGTGGTGGGAATCGGCTTTTCTAGAGGAGACCCCCTTTTCTAAACCAGGACACTGGGACAGCTGAGGAGAGTGGGGGGGGGGCTGGTTTGAGCAGGGGGCTCCACCATACAGGTGGGGACAGGAGACTGTGTCAGCTTTGTACTCTCCTTCCCACTGGGATAAACATGGGAACTGAGTAACAAATACAGAAAGGATGGAAGGCTTGCCTCTAGAATGTTAGGTCAAGTTGCCAATATTTTTATTTCCACCTCTGTAGCATTGTCCAACAGCAGGTGTTGTAGCCTGTGCCAAATTTCTATTGAGCAAATTTATCAAGGATTGGGACACTTTAAATTTGCCCTGGTGCATGACTCAGCATATCACAAACCAATTCACATCTAAGCTGCCATTGCTATCCACAAAGATACAGCAATCACCACAAGAGGAGGGGTTTTATCCCTCACAGCATCTGCAATTTATGCAGGAATTATATATAGCTGTAGCAAGTATTTACAAAACTGGGGACGATAACAGTATTTTAGGGTCACAAATCTGAGCTTTTCTTCACAGCTAGGGAGCTACAAAATAACCTCAAAAAAAAAGTGCATAATTATTAACAGTCTGACTATAACCCCCAAACATTCAGATGCTGTAGCTTGGAGTACAACATCAAATATTATGAAAGTTATGATAAAAACTCAAGACTTGGCAACACTGGAACTGTGGCAGCCCATTAAATTGTAGCATTCTATAATCAGGCATCTGGCATTCTTGAACATCCCACCCCCAGGGCCTGAATTCTTCTCCTTGGTGGCATCCCAGAGGGATGCCGGGCTCCGAGCCTGCTGGGACACATCATGTTACTCCAGCATTGCACACTGAGGAAAGAGCTGGAATTAACTCGCTTGGACAGAGGCTGTGCTGGCACTGCCCCTGCCCACACAGGTCAGCATATGTCAAATCAAGGCAGAGCTGGTCACTGAGCCACACAGGCAGCTGCTCTGCATTCCTATCCTCTGTTTCACATAGATTAACAACCCAGGATTAGTGAAGTGGCTGTTTGGAGGTATACACTCACTGAAGTGCAGCTCAAATAAAATTGTTTTAAACATTTGGCTTCCTGTCTTGTGTGTTTGTCGAAAAGCATCTTCATTAGGTGATCTAAAAGCAAAAACAGATTTTACAGAAATGAGGAATTTAACACAAAATCCAGGGAAAATTTAAAAGCTAGGGAGACTGAAATCAACCAAGTTGTACTAAGAGAAACTGTTCTTTATGTGTGTTGGAAAAGTGCTTCTCTCAGGAGCCCTTTTTATTTTCTTTTCATTCTTTGATCATTTTCACAACAGAGAAATGCAAGATTTGAAGTTGTGCATGTGCACATAACAGATCAGATGCTCAGTTGGTAAAAATCCCTGACATCAGTGGAGCTCTGCTGATGCACCCCAGCCACACGTCTGCACTAATATATCTGCAGACCACTCATGTGAGAAAGCTGCTTTTCACTGTTTGGCCAAAAATGCCTACAGTTGCCCAGGGATGGCCTCCCAGTGCAGGAGTCAGTCTCCCACTCAGCCCCTTCCAAGCCCTTTCACGAGTGTGATGATGGTCAGACCACTTATAGTCTTTGAGCCAAAAATTCAGTGGGATTTAAACAGGTTTACACACTTACAGAAACAAAGGAGGGGTAAAATAACATTTTCTCTCTGAGCTCAGTCACTGGTAACCACTTAGGGCTTAAGAAGAATCTTTCCCTCCTAGCAGGTTTATTCTGTAAGATATTTTATCATGAGGTTCTCTGACGTACCTGGGGGGGGGGCCACCTCTGAAGGAAGGATTACAAACTCACTTGACATTCAAGTGTGGCCTAATATGACAATTCCAACATTTCTATCAAGTACTGAATGGAGCAGAGCATGAAAAGTGTACAATTACCTCTCTTCTAGTAATTTATTCTTTCTAATGGATCCTAGGGATAATGAATATTTTAGGGTTTGTTTATAATAGATAAATGTTCTACAATAATGCCTCTCACTAAGAAAACATAATTTTAACTATGTAAGAGATTAAAAATAGCTAGAGAAATATTGTGACAGATGGTGCTGTTCATGGTGCCTTAACATTTGAGCATGTTCTGTCTAATGTTTCTTTCATTCTCCTGATTCAGAACAGAAAATCCAATTAAATTAAGCATGTTGTAACATTTCTGACATTTTTTTTCTTGTTTTGTTCCTTCATTTGCTGATGAAATCAGTCTGAATTTAATGCTCAGTTTAGATAAGGAATTCAAGGCCAGGGAAGTAATATACTCTGAGCAGACATTTATGAAGACTTTTCTGCCACACAGTGAACTACTGCAGAGGGCCAGCACGTACTTCAGGCTCTGTTTTTTCAGACCTCTACCTCTTGAGGACATGAAGTGATTTGTGCTAAATATGTGACGATTTTATTTAAGAAAATAGCTAAAATTTCCCAGGGGGATCGAGAGCTATATGACACTGGATTGACATAATATTTTCCTGTGGTTTCCCCATTTTGGAGGCCTTATGCCTGCCTCTTTGGAAGGTACAGGACAGATGATAGCCCATTCCCAAATTTCTGTTCAAGCTGAGTTAAGCACGGTCAGACTCAGGTGCACCATCAGTAGACATTTTGACCATGCCTGTCACAGGATTTTAACAGACATCAACTTTATTTGCTGCCATCAGCCTTAAAATACTGCCTTTCCTTTTTCTCTTTTCCAAGCATTTTTATGTCTCTGGTGGAAGAGGGAGGACATATCCCAAAGCTCCACGCCAGGGCACTATAGCTCTGGTCATTTGTGGATTCAGTCCCAGCCTCTCCCTCTCAGAAACATCTGTTTCACAGGAGTGAGGCTCTACCAGAGAAGCACCAAAGGCTGGAAGGACACAGCTGCCACCCCTTTCCTGCCTCTTGCCAAAGCTCAAACATGAACCAGGTCTGTTAGCAGCCCAAAAGTTGCTGTTTTGCTCTTTGGAGAAAATCAACTTCTCAGTTTTTTACCAAATTAATCCCACTCCAGCCTATTTTAGCTATTCTTGGACTGAATCAGCATTAATTATTATAAAGTTTGTACAGATAATTACAGCATACATAAACAATTGTCCAAGTGTGAGACTAAGATTGGATCCAGCTGCACACGGTCTTCATAAGGATTTTAGAAGTTTTAGGGGGTCCTGTCTGAAACTCATGACTCAGTGTGAAGGTCTTCCTTTGCATCCCTGGTCTCTGTTGAACCATTCTAACTCAATTTTCATGCAGTAATTAATAAAGTGAACCCTGCTATCGCACTTATTAAATCTTGTCAAAGTACTGTTAAACTGTGTTAAATTTCATCTAATTTATTGAACTCTGACAAGTTACTATTTTACCTCAATAAAAGATGAGAGGGTTGCATTTCACTCATCCATGACAAATTGGGATAGGTGGCAGGACCCTAAATCAGTATTCACAACCCAACCTGGCAGGGGCTTTGAAGAAAACTCCAGTCCTGCTTTTTCTCAGCATGAACAATGGTCTTCCCTACACATCTCACATAGGTTCTTCCCTGCATGCTTTGCAAAGTGGAAGGGTAGGAAGAATCTGAATTCTTCTCATTCAGACTCCCAGGCTGGCACCAGAGAAGTCTGCTCTATATAAGGTTCTCAATATATTGCATTTTATTTCCATATTTCAGCTCTATCAAAATGGTTCTTCTGTGGGCACGGACATGTAATTCTTTGTCATGCCATTGAACTCCCATTCCTCTGAACTAATCCCACAGGTGTCTAGTGGGCTCCTAAAGGGAGTTAAGTTAATGCTTTCTCCAGCAGGTGCCTTAATCCTGGAAAGTGTAAACCTCTCTAATGAAAAGGAGATGTCTCTCTGTGATTTATTCTGGCTGTGTAAAGCACTTGCTGCCTGCACCTTTTCATATTAAGAAATTCAGAGAGATCTACACACACAGCACAGCACAGGGCCATGCTGAGTGCTGTCCCAGAGAGGCCCTGTGGACTGGCAGACCCAACCTCTGTTTTATATCTTAGTCCTGCGGGTCTGCCTGAGGACACAGGCTGCAGTGTTCATTGGGAAATGACCAGAAATTCAGCCTGAGGCAACAGCAATTTCCACTGAAGTTCACTACTTTAAAGTAACATATGAACACACTTTGGCCACTTCAATCATTTTTAAGTATTTTGTCTCTACCACTCCCAGAGGAGAGTGAGATTTTATTCTGTTGCTTGAAGAAGTGAAAACATATGCAATAAATCATTTCCACAGAGTAGAAACAATCCTGCATCTCTGACTTCAGCTTTGGTCTCTAAATGTGTCCAGCTCCCTTTATAAGAAAGCAGTACTCAGTAGAAGTGAGGCCCCTCTGATTTTTATGACAAGAATTGCAGCTGAAAACTTGGTAACCATATAAACTTAAAGTGCATTGTAACTGAACAATCTTCACTTTCCATGTTTTTGCTAGGTGCATTTAGATATGTGTTCCTTTATAGACTGACAGCAGCATACCTTGGAAAACTCCTTTCTTACTATTTGCAAAACACGCGATGAAAGGAGGGCAGTTAGGCTTTAAAAAGATTCAGTTAAGTGCTCTTCTTTGCTAATTGCTATTGCAGAAATTCTTTATTGACTACACTTCCAAGATATTTCTGTGATATTTCCATGCAGCAGATCCTGTTTTAGTCTATCAAATTAAAAAAATTAAAAGCAATCTGAAGAAATCCAAAAATATATGATCCCCTCCATATTAATATGAAATTATTTCAGGTGAATACAAGCTACTTTCATCCCTCTATCCCTCTCCACATTTTGCAGGTTTTCATTTTTCTTCCCTATATTGCTTTTGGAGGAAGAGGTAGCTTATTTTTAAGATTATATCAGTGACTAGCTTGTGGGCTTGTCTGTCTGTTGCATGGATACCTTTCCTGGTGATTTGGTAGGACTGAGTTTCTATAGCATAAGAGGTTAATGATTTTTAGATAATGAAAGGAATGATGAGACTAATGAAAGGAAGAGTGATGCATGAGCAGAGAGTTATAAAAGAAGAGGCAGACACAAAGGACCACAGGACTGTGGGGTGTCTCATAAGAGTTTAAGGAAGTTATCCATCCTGCCTTCATGCAAGGAAATGGCATAGAATGATAGAACTATGAATTCTTCTGGCTGCCAGGGCCACTGTAAACTCATATTCAACTTGCCACCAACACAAACCCCCAAGGTTTGCAGAGGGAAGACTAGAATTTATCTCTGTCCTGAACTAGAAAGAACTCCACAGCACTGAACCTGCAGAAATCCCAAATCCTCTCTCACTCATGCAGAGCTACAGCCAAAAGAGCTTCTGCCACTCTGGTCTACCTGTGAATTTTCAATTAATTCCAGATCAGAGAGAATTCTCAGCTGAGCTACAAAGCTGAAGCCCCTGTTTGTCCTTGCTGCTCCTCTGTGCCCTGGCTATCCATCAGCACTCACTGCCTCCCTGGCCCAGGGAGCACTCCTGGGGCAAGGGCAGGCATCTGTCTTCATGTGCTCCGGACAGCACTTGAGACACAGAGCTTGAGAGCTGGAAACTCGTAATAGCCCTTATTCTGCCAAAGGCTTTTCAGTTTGCTGTACTACTGACAACAGCTGAAAAATTTTTCTCACTACATATGTGTGTTCTTTCCTTATCCTCTCCTGTATCTCTGGCTTCAGGAGCAAAGACAGTGTGACTGGTACCCTAACTGTTCTTCGAATAATTACCTTTCTGGGCAGTGAGGATTTGGGGAAATGACCATGTCTCACCCAGCCACTCACACATTTTCCTGAATAACAGCTTCTAAGAGAGTATTTTGCATAAGCAGAATTAATCAGCTTGGTCCTGCTCTTGTGGTCATGGGAAACTAAGCTCTTGCACAGATTTCATGCACTGTACAGAAGCTTCACTGTGAAAAAAGCAATGAGAGAGAGCACATAGCTAAAACTCCTTTAAAGAAGCAAATGCTGGACAGCAAAAAACAGAAGCACCTTCCACTAACTTGTGCATGATGCCAAACATTATTTTCTCAAAACAGAAGACCATTCTTTCTCTGACTCTTTTGCTTTTAGGGGTCTATCATATTTTTCAACCCTATTTCCCAATGGCTATATGTTCCAAACAAGTCATCACCAATGATGTCAACCTCCCCATGAAGGAGTTCTAGGATTCTAAAAAATGCCAAGGATTTTCTGGCAAGCAAAAATAATCAGGTATGGGGGACTGGGAGGAAGGGATATTTTCACTGAGGAGCCAGTCAGATGTATAGCTGCCCTTTTTAATGGGATTTCCTTTGTAGTTGCTGAGATGTTTTGAAATCTAAAGCTTAATTATTACAAATATTGATGCAGTGCACAACTTCTGTGACAAACAATTGTCAAAGCCATCGGTTTCTGCTGCCAATTTATTCGAAACATTAGGTGAAATAGACCCTCACATGTCTGAGTGATTGTCTTTTTGAAAAGAATTCTTAAAAAATAGATGTCAGGTTCTTGGTGAGTCTCATTATTTACTCTGGGCTACAATATCTGAAGGTAGATTTTGTATCTGGCTGCTGTCACAGTCACTGAAGTCAAAACATCCTGCTTTAGCTTTTATATACTGCAACCAGCCCCACAACCCTGTGTGCAACTTGAAACACAGCTAAAATCTGCTTAAATATGTGCTCCCTGACATACTTTTCTTTCTCTAAGATGGACTATAGCAGTGATCTTAAGTGACAGAAAGGATGTTAATATTAGCTTTGCAAACAACGCTCAAAAAGCAGGAGGAAACACTTATTTAAAAAACAAAAGTACTTAGAAAATTTGCCAACCACTGCTTCGGCCAGTACCGTGGGGTTTCTGCAAGAAGGCATCTCAAATTTCACTCAGAGCTTCTCTTTGGGGAAAAAAATCAGTTAGGGAGGATCTGAGCACTTCTGCCCTGATGCTTTGCCTTTGGCACACACTGAGCAAAGTGAAGGATTTTTGAGAGGGGTGAGGCAGTTCATATCTGGAGCAAGGATTAGAGCTGAGGTGTGCAAAAAAGTCGGAAGGGCTCTCACGTGCTGTCTGGGGATGTTCCAGCATTCTGAAGGAGAATTTTCCCCTGGAGAACTGCTACTTTCCTGTGGCTGATGCTGGCATCTGCCTGTACCTTACTGGGGCTCTTGGAGTTGCTTTGGAAAGCAGCTAAGTCTTAACATCAACTCAGTGGGAAACCAAGAAGAAATATGATATCCCAAAGTAACTACATGAGCTAAGTTCACTATCCTTCTAATATAAAGTTCAATAGCCAATTATTATTTGACCTGCTTGCTTTTAACACATCCAGGAGCTGGGAGAGCATCTGCTGCTCTCCCAGAGCAGAGGAGAGCTGGTGAGAAAAGCAGTGGTTTCTGTGCTGGCAACCACATTCCATCAGCTGCTCCCAGAACATTCCTGTTTGACAGAGGCTCTGAGAAGGTTTGACCCTGCTAAGTGCCAGACAGAAAGGGAATGAGGAGTACAGACAAAGAGATCATGTCCTTGAACACACCAAAGGGCTGTTCATTCAGTTGATTTTTCACTCCCACCTTCCTCTCTCACCTGCAGGTGACCGATGTTCTCACTCCCACTTCAATTAAGTGTGTTAGCCACCTGATGTCATCATGACGATTGGTTTTCATTGGATAAGATGCAAATAAAGGATTTATTTTAAAGGAAGACAAAACTGTACATGTTCTATTCTATAAAATGGTCTTCCCATGGAAATTAAGGCTATATTATTTGGACAAGGATTATTCAATTTCCCTTTAAAAATGTAAGGTTGGATCCAGAATTCTGCTACAAAACTTTACTCCTAGTGAGAGCAAGTTCCAGTGGGAAATGCAGTCTTTCATAATGTTTGTAGTTTAGGAACGATATTGGTCTTTACTTTGCCACAACCAGTAAGACTTCAGAGAACAGAGTGAAATTTGTATGTAATATTGGTATATAGATGCTTCTCATCTCAGTATTTGTTCCTGATTTAACATTCACATGAAAGTGCGCTGCTAACTTATTTAGCATTTTGGCCTCATAAAGAAACTCTGCTTCTTATTAAAATGCTGCTACATTTTCTTTTGAGCCTGATCATTCTCTGTTTTTTTGTGCTCAGCCTCCTGTGATGAGTGTGTCCTCTTTAGCGCAATGTGCAAACAGTAATTTTAATGTACAAAGATCACTTCAGCTGACTTATCCTTGGAATGAATAAAAGCTTTGTTCTTGTGCCTGGGAACTTTTTAAAAAGCTTATGTGCATGTCTAAATGTTTCCAGTATCACAGCATTCTGGTTTTATGTTCCATGCAACAATTTTAATTGGAGTAGACTTTATGTTCCATTCCAAAATTATGATGTTGGAGGATAATAACATCGACATTATCATTTCATTATCCAGCTTAATTTCTTAAAAATAATGAGTTTGATTTTTGTAACAAATGAGTTCTCTGAGGCCTCACTTTGAGTATTCATGAATTGAGCAGATATGATAGTCACATTAGTCACATCCCTAATAAAAGTGATATTGAAGGAAGGAGGGATACTGTGCTAAGCTAAAGCTACATCCAAACAGTATTCCTGATATTTCAAATCCATTTCCATCACATTATTTAGTTCCTGCTTCATAGAGTCAATGCCAGCTGGTGACATTAACTGTAAAACATGAAAAAGATGTCCCCTGGCTTGCTCCAGTATGTATCCAGTCATGGATGGAGAAGAAGAAAAGAAAAAAGCCCCTTCAAATGACTCCTTGTTGGTAGATCTCAAGAGTTTACAAGATGTCTCTGCAGCAAGGTTAGTTTCATATTATAGGAAACATGGAAACCCATGCTAGCTAACCCAATACCATTTGCACAGACAAGCTATTACTCAACTCTAGGCTTAAAAAAAATAAAATATCTTCTCATGTCTGCATGGTTTCTTAATTCCTGTCAATAAGTAAATATGTTAATTATCTAGAGTGTCTAGTTGCTATGTTAAAAATCTAGCACTAAGAGATCAGCATATGTTGAATAAAATTATTTTAGAGTTCACAAAAGCTTGTAGACAGCTTGAGCACCTCAGACAGAAGACAGGAAAGAGCCCCATTTTATTCTTGCCCACTGTGCATAGGACAAGAACAATGGATCTAGAATGCTATGGAGAAGATTTGAGTAGAACATAAGAAAAATGTTGTAATGCTAAGAATATCAAGAATGGGATTTGACTGTAAGGTTAGAGCCTTAGCATCATTTTAGGTTTTTAAGAACCTTAGAATGATAAATTACTCTTGACAATTCTTTAGGTATAGTTCATTCTGCCTAAGGGAGAAGAGATGGCCTCAATGATTTCTCAAGGTCTCTAGAAGAGTTTTATGTCCATCATCCTCTCTGAGTGATTCTACAAAACTGACACCACAAGGAACTTAAGGTGAACTGATGTTTCTCACTACCGAATTTATCTGCCACGTGCAGTCCCTCAAACAGGTAGGTTTGGGCAGAGCAGTCCTAAAACAAAAACAGACTCTTAGATTTTCACCTGTATCAAAGAGCTGCTAGTGAATCATCATTTTTGGTGTTAAATTGATGTTTATTAAAACATGCCTCTACACACTACCTTGGACAAGAAAACACTCTCCTGAGTAATGCCTATTGGGCTCACTGGATAATCCAATTTGGGCTCACTGGATAATCCCAAATATCATAGAGTTGACCAAATTTTCTTTTCAGGCTTTTATCAAAGCTCACATCATCATGAACTCCAACTCCAGGGCTCATTAGAAAGGGTTGTTACAACTCTCAGTGTGTGAATGTCTGCTGGCCCTTCAGAAAGTAAAGGAATGGGCTCTGCTTCAGCTCCTACCTGGGAAAGTGGCAGTGAGGGAGCCTGATTTGCATACTGTAAACCACCCTTGTCCCACTAGCCTTCACTGCAGACCCTGCTATAGAAACCAGAAGAGCCCAGAGCAGGGGCACAGAGACATTTTTGTGCAAGGTTTATTGCTGACAACATATGAACAGTAAATTAGGGAGAGGAATGGAGCAAGACATTAAGGCCCCAATAGCACAATCTCAAAAGAATTTAATACTCTAAGTTATTTCACTTTCTACTGTATCCACATGCCATTTATAATACAAAGCAATATCCAGAGAACAAATTAGGTGTAATTTTCGTGCTAATTGCACTACATTCATTTATCCTTTTGTCATATTTATTTTTATATTGTGCCTTTAAAACATAAAAAGACAATAATATTAAAACACACAAATTAAATTTTAACATTGTTTTGCTTTCTGCATTCCTTCTATTTTGGACAATAATTCCCAGGTTACATTTTATCTTGTCTTCTCACTTATATTCACAGATGACAGGCCGAAGCCTGGGGGGGTTCTTTTCAATACTTGCACAACAAAACCTTGAATGAGAGGTGCAGGTGTTTTGAGCAAGGGCAAGAGGAGAACTTAGAAGGTGTAATATTCTTTCACTCATGACTATGCAAACCAGGGGTAATATAAATGAACTTAAGGAATTCACCAGCTTTACAGTGATGTATGGGCATGATGTATGGGCCTGTGAAGAACTGGATTGATCACCAGCATTGAAACAATACCATGTCACCAGTTGATCAACCAATGCTTTCTCATTGCTGTTATGTTTTTCTGAGGCCAATTAAATTGTAGATTAAATCCACCAACCAGTCCTGGAGTCAGACCATAGTTGCAGCTATTTATAGCTACTTTATAATCATGTTTCATAAAGGGGCCCAAGTTGAAAATGTTGTAATTTATTTATCAATGTTGTTCAATATTTCAGGCAGTTCTGATCATTGTTTTTATTTTTATATATATTTCAGGGTTTATTAAATATGCCTATCATCCTCTCTGGGTGATTCTACAAAACTCATATCACAAAGAACTAGAGCTGAACTGATGTATCTCACTATCAAATCTTTCCCAATCTGTCCCAGGAATACCATGTACTGCCCCTTTGAAATCATGACACTCAGAACCTATCTGAGAGCAGGGAAATAAAATTTTATATGTAAGAGCTCTCATGGATCTCTTACCCTGGACTCAAAAAACTTCAGTGTCTTGAATTACATTTCCCAAAGGACCTTTCTAGCAGTGAAGAACAGAAGAATGGGGAGATTTCTACTCTAGTTGGAACATCGTATCATCTTGGGCATCATAGGCTAAGGAAAACACAGGTAATTGATCCCCATCCACAGTGAGGCTGAAAAAGTGCTAAGTTTTAGACAGAGACTCAGCTTATATCCTGCCTACATCTAAGAATAATCCTTGGCTTCACCTCATAAAGGACAAACATAATGCAAGGGTTTATGTCAGTATATTTGCTGTTTATGCCATAATCCTTTTTCTCCAAAAGTGATACCAAATTCAGAATCTACCATTTTCCCTATTTACATGGACTGGTGCTGCATCTGCTCTCACAACTGCAAGTTTTGCTACTGTTTTCCTAAATATGGTTCTTTTTACAAGTGCTGAAAACTCAGTAGTCACAGAAATTAGTCTAATTAGACTAGATTAAAATTACACTCCCAAAATTATTGCCAAGCCAAATTTTGATGCTAATTTCTATTTGTTTTTTATAAGCCCCATCTCAGCATCATGCCAATTTTAACATCTGTTCATGTTAAGAAAGCAAGACTGTTAGCACATCCCTCCCTTATTCTGAAAGTAACCTACTTGAGACCCAGCCTAATCCACAGCAGATCCAGGGCAAGCCATGATGAGGAATTCCAGGCAATATCAAAGGTTCAGCTGAGCAAAGCCAAACGAGCAGAGCCCATGTCAAGTCCCATATTATTAGTTAACCTCAGGTATCATAGCAGTTTGAATCAGTATAGAAGACAGGTGATAGGGATGATATGGGGACTTGCTCATCTAACCAGCAAGCTACAGACAGATGTCCATGAAATAGGAACCATTGCCATTGACACATCTCACATGCCAGACAGTGGGGCAAAGCAACTCAACCTGACACGAAGAGGAAATTGTGTATGATGTGTCCTTCATTTCAATGAGTAACCTGTCACTTCTGGCCCAATTTCTAATCTGAAGCATCAAATGCTATGTGACAGGACTTACATATGATTTCTGGGGTGCTAAAAGTTTGCTTATATACATATAAACCCAAAGGCACAGTGACTATGCAGCAGGAAAACAGAATTTCTTCACTTAAGTGTATTATTGGAATCCCTTATCAGGATTTTCATTTTTTATTTATTAATCTCTGTTTGAATAATACTTCTTATAACTGCTGTCCATAAGCATTAACATTCATATTCTGGAGAGGTAATTGCCAATTAATAATTCCTTCTTTCAAGCATTGGTTTGCTTCCAACAGTGCTGTTTCTAACTGGCTGGACTGAAACATGGTTCTACATTAATGGGAACATAGGAGATAATGAGAAACTGTGTGAGAAGTGAACTGGGCAGATGCATGGTTGTGACACCACAAGATGTGGAAGTCTCCCCTGGTCCTTTGTCATGTGCTTCTGAATAGCAGTGCTTGCTCACCTATCTGGTTACATATTGAGATTTCTTTTCCAAACTCAAGACTCCAAATATGACAAGAAATTGGTATTTTATAGTGATGACAAAATCATAGAGTTCAGAGACAGATGGAAGAATTTCTTAAGGTCTTTCACAATATAATTTCTCCAAGAGAAGACTTGCCATGGGCAAAATTATAATGATGTGAATGAAAATAGAATCCCTGTGTATCCACACATAGGTCTAGGCATAGATTATATGTGTATGTGTATGTGTATGTGTATGTGTATGTGTATGTGTATGTGTATGTGTATGTGTATGTGTATGTGTATGTGTATGTGTATGTGTATGTGGGCCCATCCTTTCACTCCAAACCTGTGCTCTGTGCACAGCTCCTCACAGACAGCATCTCTGGAAGAGATTCACCCATGAACACTTCCAAGCTGAAACAATAATTATTTTCTGCAAATTTTACATAATCTTCTAACCTCACATGAAGGATTTAAACCTGGGGGGTCTTTCTTTATTCCATTCAGACCAATAAAGTCAGTAAGGAAAGAAGAATTGCACCAAACCTATACCCAGAATAGCCCCAGGTCAGAATTCCAGGCACTCATCCAGCAAAGTACCTGATCGTGTGCTGAAATTCAAAAAATGAAGACCTCACTGGTGGGTTTGGTAATCTTTAGTTTACCAAATCTTTGTGGACTTTGCTAGAGTGTACACAAATTCTCAAAAAAAAAAAAAAACACCTCTGAAAAAAGTGTACTTCCTCCCAGCTCATCAAATTAGAGATTAGGAGAAAACAGAATAATTTCAATACCTAAGGAGGAACATCTTGGCCACAAGTAAGTTGCAAAGTAACCACCCACTTCCTTATTGCTCAATTATGGATATAAAAGATGTATAATAAATAGAAAAATCTGGGATAGGAGGTCTCAAGGCAGTGTAGCACCTCAAATAATTTGTACTCAATAATTAACATTTTTCCTTGATGCTCTGAATTACTAGATAGTCCCAAAGCATATGCAGTAGAGAGCAAAATAGATTTGCAACACTAATAAAAATTTTATTAGTGGCAACATTGGCAGTATGCATGTAGGCAGAAAGCCAGTGGATAACAAAATTGGGTGAGGTTTTCTGTTGAATTAGTCATGCTCCAGCATTAATCAAGCTTTTGTTTCTGATACTAGAGTTTACAAGACTTGGTCCAGCTGCCAGCATTCAGGGCTTTAGTTCAGGTATTAGAAAATTATGGATAGTGACTGCAACAAACCCAAGAGTCAATTCTGAAGAGACTTTATAGCTCTACGAACACATTCAGTGCCTGCACCAACTCCCCAGTTTCAGTGTTCTGTAGGTTATACCCACCCCAGCAGCCTCTCCACGGGCAGGTGTTCCCCAGGCTCCACAGCTGTTCTGACCATGCTCCTGTGGTAAGCTCCATCTCAGAGGTGAAATTTGGCTCCAGGACAGACAACCCAGCTGTGTGGGCCAGCCCTTGTAGGGCTCTGGGGTCTCTGAAACTGGGGGTTCCCTAATTCCACATTTTTGTGTTCACTGGCAAAACTAGCAAGGAAACTGGAAACAACCTAATTTTCAACCAGAAAGTTCGAGACACAGGAACTGTGTGTCCTTTTAAAAACACCTGGTGTCAGTGTTTAAAAAAATTCTTTGAAGATTTTCTGATTCATGGGGAACTGAAAACACAACACTGAGATCTTATCCATATCTAATCCCACAAAATACAAATACTCAATGAGTCAGAAATAAAACCCACCAGACAGCTCTTCAGTTTTAACTTGCTCAGTATCAGTTACAGAATAGGGATTTGTGAATAGTCAAATTATTGGCTCCATATCCTTCCAAAATAAAGACATTATGACCATTGTCTCCCCTTTACTTTCTGTCTGTTACTTATTCACTAAAGAAATATTTTAAAAAATGAGATGTGGGGTCATATGAGCATACACTTTATCATATGCTTGATCACAGCTTCTTAGACACCAACATTTGTTTTGAAACATTTCGCATTAGAAGATGTTTATTTTGATTCTCAGATGTCTAATAATAATCATCTTGCAGATTTCATCTCTGTTTGGTCACTTCTGTGACCCATCCTTTCTATTTAGTCTTCTACTCTGAAAAAACCAATGGCATTATGATTCTATGGACTTGTATCACTTTGACAAATTTAGCTGAAATTTACTCTTAGGTTAAAAATATTACTGTGAGGGAGAGGAAACACAAACAGATATACAGATGGCCTAATTGTTTAAGTCTTCACTCCTCCTGAAGACAAGTTTTAGAACTGGTGATATAACAGTCTGATGCCAACCAATATGCCATGAGAATGGGTCTAAGTCCTCGAAGCATGATAATGAACGCCTTTAAAATCTTACAAGTGCAGTCAGTGTTCCAGAGCACTTTCCCAAATAGGAGAGGAGTCAGTAAAATATGTTAAGAACGTGTCCCTTGAAATTCAACTGTAGCTTTTAAAAAGAGAGAGCCTAGAATAATGAAGGGAAAATACAGTAAGAAGTACAGAGCAAGGACCATTTGCCAACTGGAAACAGCACAAAGGGAGCATCAGCCTATGCCAGTCTGCCTCGGTCGCTGCTTCCTGCAGCGAAATACAGCAGCTATTTACATCTGTCATAATTTTAAAAACATATTAAACTACCAAATAATCTTGAGGCAATGTATGATGATGTCCCTCTCCTGTTAAAATTGGCTTTGAACAGCTGTCATGTAGCAATTAAAATATCCTATTAGAAACTGCCCATGCACAGAAATCACTGCAAGTTGAAAAATTATTTTTCTTTCTGAATTAGCAATTAAATTAGTAACCAAAACTTTTCAGCAGTGTAACAGTTCAGGCTGAGATGGAGTTAATTTTCTACATAGCAGCTTGTAGAGTGCCATGGTTTGTAATTGCGACCAAAACAGTGTTGATAACACACCAATGTTTTGGCTATTACTGAACAGCATGAAGGCCTTTTCTGTTATCTTCACCCACAAGTTTTCTCACTTTTGCCTTCCAATTCTCTTCATCATCCTGGAGGAGGGGAATGAGTGAGTGGCTCTGTGGGGCTGAGCTGTCTACTGGGTGGGTTAACCCACAAGATACAGTTTATATTCTATTCATCTTGCTAAATTGAGTCAACACTGACTCATGTTTTCAGCTGTCTTAGAAACATTCAATAATGCTGAGCAAACAAGTGAATATGTAATCAAGGTTTGCCATGAAGCAGTCCTTGAAAGAATCTGGACTGCTTCTCCTGCTACATTTTAAGTCAGATCCATGAGAGATTTATAAACCATGCCTCATAATGCCTTCAGAAAATGGTGGCTGATGCTTCTATTTTGCTTATATTAATGAAATATCTCACAATGCTAGAAAATGCAACTAGTTGTTAAAATACACAAAGAAATGTCTAAGTCAGATGGGTGAAAAGGCTCCTCTGCCAGTATCTCATGGCCCATCAATAAGTGCTGCTCCTTATGGGATGGGCAGGATAGTACATTAAGAAAGCAATATACATATGCTGCTGAAAAAGATCAGACTTGAAAATCACTTTTAACAGACAGAGGCTGATGTCATCTGGGTTCCCAAATCCTACTGAATCTTATCAGACAAAACAAGGACAGGAAATGTTCTTTTTTCTTTTCCTTTTCTTTTTTTTTTTTTTTTTTAATGCAGCTTCCTTTAGTAAGTCTCCATTGGACATGAATTCTACGTCAAGTAGAAGAGTGGCTGCTGAGTGCCAGAGCTGCTCTGTGCAATCAGATGCCACTTGCAGGATGAGTAGCAGAATTGAAGATAACTCAGGGAAAAAGAGAGTCATGGATTTGGGAGGGAAAATGGTCTCAGGATCCTGAGCAGAAAGGTTTGGGCTTTGCTATCTCATCACTGGGACACCTGCATGTTAGGTGTTCCAAGAAACAATCCCAGGGACATTTCAGGAACAGCAGGGAACCTGGCTCCCGCCTGGGTACTTCTGGTGTTGGGTTTTGTTGGTATGTTTGTTTCTTTTTTTGTTTGTTTGTTTGGGTTTTCTTTTTTTGAGCTGTAATTCCTTCTTCCTCAGCCACATTTCAGTAAGAATGGAGGCTCTCATCCAGAATATCACCCTGTAGGAAGGAAATTCTCCTGGATGTAGAAACTGCCACTTCAGACACTCTTAACCCGAGAACAGCTGAGACAGAGGCCTCCTGCCAAATGAACACATATTCAAACAAAAGGAGAACAAAATAATTGTCTACTCATAAAGTTCAGCATTTGAGCTCTGCTGCAGCTCTAAATAGACACGGAGGCTAAATACGGACTTTTCCATACATTTCTCACTCTCTGACACTTCCTATTCCCTGAGATCTACTCCATCTGCTATGAAACCCTGTGGAAAACAACCTCCACCCCCAGGCTGGAGATGAGATTCAGCTAAATTAGCACTGTGACCTCCCCAGTGGAACAGGGCATGCAGTGTGGGAGGGCAATGCTAAAAGGCACAAATGCCTTTTTGTTTGAGGATCCAGTACATAGGGAAATAACACAGGCTCTGTAGGGAAATGTGGCAGAAGCCAGGCTGGAATCTGGTCAGCTCTGCTAGACTTTCTTCCAGATCCTGTTCAGTTCTCCAGTTCTCACCCACCCTTCCTCATTTACAGGATCTGTTTATTTCAAAGCAATTTATTATATGGGTTTTCCTTGTTCCATCTAACCACAAATACCTCCTAAACAGAATAGACAATTGTAAGATTGCACTTAGCTGGAAAAAAAAAGCAAATGGAAGTGAAACTTTGCTGGATTGTCCCCAGACTCACAGCAGAGTGATAGCATAAAGTCCTCAGTGATTCCATATCCTTACTGTCAGCAGGCTGGGGAAGCACTCAGGAGTAGCTCCTGTTATAGCAGTTACAGTAGTTTCAAGCTTATCTTTGGGCAGAAGCCTTCTTTATAATTTTTGCCTTCTCCTTTTACTTGCCAAAACTCCTGTGATATTGCTACCAAGGCTTTGCAGCTCTCCCCAGGGGCTGAGGTTAATAGAGCCATTCTTTTTTTCTGTTCTGTGCTGGTTGAATGGCCAGTTGTTCACACTGGAGGGTTTTTTAACCCTCGCTAATAATAGCCAAAAGCATTTTAAAAAGGGAAAAAGCACTTGAAAGCTTGTCATTTTCTGCAAAACACTTTACACAGAAAAACAGATTCTGTTAATACCAGTTTTCCCAAGTCTCAATTACCTGAAAACACTGCTTAGTTTCTACAAGTGAATATAAGAGAGAAATAAACAGTGCAAGCTGCCAAATCTAAAATTAATGCTTCAGCTTGGGGAAGGAGCATCTGGACATCAGGAACACCTGTGGTGCACTTTGTCATGACTTGTACCTGTTCCCAGCTTGTTCACAGCCCTCAACGAAGCCACAACAGGGGGACTTGGGTAAGGAATTCTGGGCATGCACGTAAGAGTGCTTGTAAACAAACTAACTAAGGCTGGTGTTTTACATGATCCTGTGAAAAGGGAGACCTCCACCTGCCTTTGAGCATGGGTGGCTCCCATCACATCCCATCACCATGAACTCTACCCACTGATTTGCACCCTGTTCCCCTGGCAGTTTCTTTTTTTTTTTTTTTCTTTTTGCAAAGGTTCAGGTCAAGGATTGGACCCTCTTTCCTGATAAGCCTTATCAAAGTCATTACTGACCTCTGCGATGACTGCACACACTGCTACAATTAATTGCTACCTCCTTCGAAAATTCATTAACAGCTATTCACAAGACCATGGACAAAGGTTGTCAAATGTCAGCATGTTAAGCCCTTGCATCAATTTACTTCAGTTTACTTCGCACAGAATGTTCAGGATACTGGGTCAGTAACTAGAGGTGAGACCTTCCACCAGTGTGGGAAAGCACTCCGGCCACAGGCAGAGAACACAATTCTGCCACAGAAGTCAGTCCAATACTCTAGGTGAAATGAAAGTAGAATATGGGTCCTGTGTAATAAGAATATGGAACTTCCTACATAGGCAAAAAGAGTAACTTTCTTACAACAGCCAAATATTGCTTACTTTTTGACTTGAATAATTCCATTTAATTAGCAAAGAATGTAGAATTAGTGCCTTCGTATTATAAAACAGACCTTGTACTTCATTGACTTGAAACACCAGCAACAAATCATCTGCAAGTAATTAGGGATTGTTGTGGATCTCTCCTCACAAAGCTGGCACACCTTAGAGAAGGATGTAGCTAATGATCAGCATAGTATGCATTTTTGAGAAAGAAAACCCACTGCTTTTCTTTTTAAGCAAGAAGATATTTTCATTATTCATTTTAAATGTTACAGATTGAATCTGTTCATATCTGAATATAAATTCAATCTTACCCACAGTCGAAGTAGGGTGATTTTATCAGACTGATAAAAACACTGGAGCTCTGGAGCCTCCTATCGGGAGGATTTCACAGCCTTTGAAGATCCAAATTCTGTCACTTAGACACAGGTTGTTAATCTAACACTTCAGGCTATAGGATGAAACACCCTGACAAACTAATTTTCTGAGGTTCTGGGATGGTCTTGTTTTAATCACACTCTTGCCCAGCCACTGCAGTTCTGAGGAGTGGCATGAGGCTGACCTGCTTCCCAGATCTGATGATCAAGTACCCACTCACAGTCCAAGGGGTGGAGTGTCAACTGCCAATATGCACACCTGAAATTACTCTTTGGAATTCATAGCAATCCCACGTTTTCATTTGTTCAGCAGAGTTAATTTAATCATAATGTGCCTCATTATTAGCTTTTATTGCAGCAGGTTATTAAAGAGGTATGATAGTGTAGGATAGAAAAGCTCACATTTTAGGCAAGTGCAGTTTGTCCAACATGCTGAAATTTGTTTTCTCTCTCCTGGTTTTGATAAATGTACATCACGTCTCATCTCTGCATGGCATTTGGCTCTTGCACAGAGCTTACTGCACTACTTACATACTCATACAGAACAGGTAGTACATGCAGTGTTCTGTTTATGCTGTTATAAAATATAAAGCAAAAACACCTACATATGTCATATGTAAAAGTAAAACTATCAATCATAAGCAAATCTCCTGTTGAATATTTATAAAGACCAATTTGGGTTTAGAAAGTGTTTTACATCAGTAATAACAGGGTCAATAACTTTCCTATATATATATTCAGTATAAGCAAAATGCTCCCTAAGAAAAGGATCAGCAAAACCATGTGTGGGCTGCTCAAATCCTGTGTAAAACCTAGTTTCAGGAATTAAGAGTTAGGAAGAGTGGGTGTCATAGTGAGCTCTGCTAAGGGTGAGAGTAGCTGTAGATTTGTCTGTGCAGTGCAGAGCATTTGCTGCAGCTTGGACAGGCACATTTGAGCATCTTCTCCTTCCCCTCAGTGCCCACCCATGACAATGAAGTCATGGAAACAGTGGCTTCGGTGCCAGCTAGATGAGGCAGATCAGCACAGGCTACTCCAGCCCTGTCAGATGAGGGAGCCTGTGATGCTGGGTCTTGGCTACTCGGTTTTCACCAGGCTGGCTACGCTGGCACAGACACAGAGCTGTTATTATGCCTTCGCTTAAGTGTCTCTTCTGGCAATGTTCTCTGTCCTTGTCCTGGACATGAGATATTATACAGCTTTATCCAGCCACAGGGATGGGAACCAGCTCATTTTCTGTGCCATGATGAGAAAGCAAGAAGCAAGGCACTGGCCCACACCCCCCTCACTTTGAATCAGATCACCTACTCATGGTGGGAGCTTCCGTTACACAATCCAACAGAGAATGAATAATAATACACAATTTCTGTAATCTAAGTATCATCTCACAGCTGTATCATCAGAGAACACACAGAGTGTATAAATAATGTAGTGACTCTGAGTTCTCAATAACTCTTATGCTGCAAAGGGACAAAATTTCTGCTCATTCAACTTGGATTTAAGGAAAAACACAACACTGGCATTTCAGTTTTATGGAACCAAAGATTTGTACACTGTTCAAAGCTCAGTGAGAGTCAGAGATAGATATCTCTTACATTCAGAAGAATTCTACCCAGCATAGGAGAGAAATGAAGAACCAGAGTAAATAATACACTATTTCAAAGTGGCCATCATTATTCCTCAGGCTTTTAGAAGTCTCCACTGATGAGCAATTACATCCAACTTCATGCAACTTTACGGTGGAGGAAAGAAGAATGTGGTCATCATACTCTTTTTCATCCTTCATGCCAAATGCTAAGGTCATAGCAAAAATTACAGCAGGTTAATTCTCCCCCATTCTCTTTTTCACAACAAAATTGTTGTGATTCATACATAATTTTATGAATTAGATTACAGAACAGGATTGCCCAAAATAACAAGGATGAGTTTGATAACTAAATAAGCCTTTTACACTCTTTGCTTACTTTCCTGTTCAACGATTTAGCCCACATGCTGCCTGGTCTGAATTCCATGGGATCTCTCCACATACTCGGTTTACATGAGAAGCTGCATATACTGAATGAAAGGTTCATTAAACATGGGAACTTCCTGGCCTTTTCTTTGCCGTCACCCTTTCCCTTTGATAGCTGAATGTACTGCTTTACTTACGGAAACCAAAGTGCCCTGGCAAGAGGGAGGCACAACACAGGCACGTGCCCTGAATATGAAGAGTTGTGAGTGCAGCTCTGGCAGCACATCTCCCTCCCAGCCCTGAGCACCTCTGCCACGGGCACGTCTGCAGGGCTCACTAGGCCAGCCTCAGCACACACAGCCAACACCCTGTGCCACAGTGCAATTGGGCACAATTATCTGCTGAGGGAAAATCTCAGAGCAGCAAGCTTCTGCTCTGCTTAATTGGAGTGTGAGGATATGGATCTTGTAAAAGAAAATGCTAATAGCCTGTGTCACTCTGCCCTTTCCCTCTTCAGCCTCTTTTCCCATCTCTTAAACCCACTGACAGCAGTTTATACCTGGTCAGTGAACCCAGCAATCTCACGTGTGCTGTTTGAGATTAATTTCTTGGCTGAGGCAAGCAGTGTGAATAAAACTCTATGTAGAGTGAGGGGAACAAAAAGGTTGATTTCAAACTTGAAGCTCTGGAACATGGATAAAATGACAATGTAAAATGTTGTGTTCTGTCTAGTTTAGATTTGAGTTCTCAGACATCCATTGAAACATTCTGCTTTAGCAATTTCAAGTGAAGAAATTCTGCATCATACATTGGGAATTTATGAATACGCACACACATACCACACACAGAGCATTTTTGACCAATAATAAAATCTTCTTATTTTTAAAAGAGCTACAGAAAGTCACAAAGCTAAATGGGATATTCAGACCAGCATCAACTTTCTGCTTCTTCACTTCTTCAGCACCTCTTTTATGCTGTATTTAAAAATTTTACATTTTCATGCAAGTTTTACGCTAGTCATAACACAACCAAAAGTATTAAAATTTAACTTTAAAAAAACCCTTAAGTCCTCATCGTTTACTATGATATCATAATAGTGGTTTTTTTCATGCAGTTCTTATTCTCTTGTGTTCTAGGAGTGGTTCCTTGATGTTATTAAAGCACCTTTGTAAATTTAAGGGATTCACTGTAAATTATTAAGCTTGCACGTTATAGCTTCTTTTTAGAAAGGTTTATTGTTGTTACTTTAGTAATTTTAAAGCACAATGACAAATGTAAGGCTAAACTTAATATCTCATATCATCTCTTCATAAAACAGTACTTTTGTTTAACAGCACAAGCACCATCTGAGAGGAGTCTGTTCTGTCAGCCTACCTTCAGGAGCTAAGCTGCTCTAATTATTTGGCATGTCAGAACATTTTGCATTAATGTTGAGCAGTTTTGCTACCCATGAATTATGATTCGTTGCAACATTTTGGCAGGTCTTCTGACTTTCAGTGGGTGAGAAGCTTTTATCCCAAACACTAAGGAGTGTTTTTCCAAGGTTGTGTACTGGGCCACATCTACAAGGAGAGGTGTAGCGTGATAAAAATTCTCATTTCTCTGCAGGTCAGGGTCTGCTGCACAAGAGAAATTATTCAGTCCCATATAGGAAGATACTTGGAGATGCTCCTTGGATCCTGCAGGCATTGTCACCAGCAGAATCAGCAAAATTCACAGCTGGTTTTATCCTGCTGAGCACTCTTGCACTGGCTGGTCCTGACATTTCCAACAGACGGGAACTTCTCATTCTCTTCCTTCTTTGCCTGCATGAATCTACCACAAGGAACCCAGGTGCACAAGACCTTCTGTGCAAATTAAATAGTAGTGCTGCTAGAAACATCATAAAATAGGAATTAGAGAAACTTCTATAGTGGGTTTCCTTTAAAAGGTTCATAAAACGTAGCTTTTAATGAACTTATAGAAAGACATCATATGCCTTTTCACCCATTCTCAATTACTGTCAATATCTTTCTGGTTTGCTCCATGTTTGTGTACTCTCTCAGTGTGAATCACAGGTTACCATGTTAAGCAATAGCATGCCCATGTCCACTGAGAACGCTATAACCACATCTGGTTAGAGAACTTTTCTGCCTTTTCTAAACCTATGGCCCATTTTCTTTTATCGCAAGTACTGAACACCAAGATTTTTTCACGTGAATCAAAAAAATGGTTTTGGTTACACAAAAGGAATGTACTTCATTTTGGGTCAGTTCACGGTTCTGAAAATTACTGCTAATTTTTCAGTTAAGTCACCAAAGCATATCCACACAGTTCTAATAAGTACCTCACTGCCATGCTAGAAAGCTTAATTAAATAGGATTTGTGAAGCAACCTGAGAACTGTGGAAATGCTAAGATTCATTTATGCCACTTCTCCTTTTCCTACATCCCCCTTCACTGATAGACTGTGTGTGTCTCATCACTTCCCCGCACTAAACTGTGCACCAAAGAATAGTAAGAACTGGTCTGCTTGGGCTTCCTATGGTCCAGCTCTGGTTGTTAATACAAAACCTATAAAATATTCCTATTAAAGGACAGATTAAGTATAAAAAATGCAACATCCATTTGTACCTCTTCCTGTTCAACTCTAAAGTTTGAGCCCCAAATCCTTGAGCATGAAAAGTCTGTCTACTCAGGTTCAGTTTTGAACTAAAAAACCTGCCAAACTTGTCATTTTCAATAAACTTTAATATCCCCAGGCACTGGCCAGTGTTACTGACATCCAAGGGACTATCATTGGCACCAATGTGTAGCACAGCTCCCTTGTTGCATGATCAAGAACCATGCTTTTCACTCATGGTAAAATGCAACAAAATAAAAGGCCTATAAAAAATCCAGGAGTGTTTTGAAGATCAGAGAAGAGTGTCAGTATCCAGCTGCATGCTTTGCGTGTTTGGATACACAGGAGACTGCCACAGACAATTTCAGTGGTATAAAATGATGGGCTGACTGGTCAGGCTCAAGGTTAGAGTAAGTGGCTGGCAGCCAGGCACCAGTGGGTTTCCTCAGGAGGGCTGGTGCTTTCATAAATTATCTGGATGAAGGAATTGAATGTACACTCGGTAATTTTGATGACAATAATAAAGGAGAAGCTGTGGACTCCTTTGAGGGTAGAGAGGCCATACAGAGAGATTTGGATTGACCACAGGGCTGTGCAATCATCACCTGTAAGAAATTTACTGAGACCAAGTGCAGGATTCTGTACCTGGGACCAGGTAATTTTGATTATATGTAGTCCCAGCTGGAGCTCTGCTGGAATAGGGCTCATCTCCAGCACAGCTGGGTCTGGTTCCTTCAACTTCAGACCTGTCACTGACCTGCAGGCTGACTCTGTGGTGTGATTTCAGATGTGCCTCATCATCAGGAACTTGTCTGATGATCTGGACTCTGGGGCCACCCTGGCCACACTCTCTCAGGTACTCTGGGGTGGGTGCTGTCCTGCCAGCTCTGTTATCCTCCAGCTCCACATCCTGCATGGAGCAACCAGCCATTGCTGTCTCCTGACACGTTCTTAGAAGGTGTTTGTACACTTATATGTACAAACATATACAACCATTGGTTCTGCTTGTGGCAGGACACCTACCCCTGCTTCCTACATACCACAGCTAACTCATGCATAAAGAGATAACCCAGGGGTCAAAAGGCTCGGCAGGGGTCATCTCTGGCGCCAAGAGGGCTCAAGCATCAGCCAAGAATAAACACCCTAGTCTGGAGAACAGATGTAGGAAGAGATAAAGGAAAAATTGATGACTGAGAGACACCGTTTTACCCTATAGAAGATACACGAATTACCACTGAAGCAGAAGCCTCTACAGTCAAACCATGAAGGTGAAAGAGACTTCTCCCTGAGCCCTGGATGCAGGCTCGTGGTTACTTTTCTGGAAATTGAGGGAAAGGATCTCGATGTGTGCCCCATCAAAGACTGGATGGTAAGATACATTGAATCCTAAGTTTATACTATTTCTTTGCTAGCTGTAACTTAAAGGGTACCTTATCGTGCACTGTATCAAATCTACTAGTAATTATTTCCTTTTGTTTTATACCTGGGTAGTATTAGTTTGTTTTAAGTCTTATATGTGTTAGTTTTCTTGTCTATTAATAAATAATTTGTTCTACAATAGACAGAATCAGTCATTATTAAAAGGACTTATGAACGTGAGTGGGTTTTGAGGTGCTGGTCATCTCAATAAGGTTACTACCTCCTGCCAAAGGCCTGGGCAGTAGGCAAGGACTTACTTAACTCCCACATCCATTTGTGACACTGCTCCATGTCAGTTACAGACTGATATTTAGTTTTTCTTCCCATGATAATTCATGGTTAAGTTTATGACATCCATTTAGGAGGGATGGAAATTGTATCTTCTGCACCAGTTTAGGTACAAAATCACACCTTTTTTCAGCCTCAAGTGCAAGCTGGGGGTGGAGCTGAGGCACTACTTGGGGATAAAAAGAAAATCCAAAGTCATCAGCTTCTTATCTCCCTCTTTAGGGTGGTGAACTAATTTTAAGAAAAGAAAACACATGAATCGGTGACTGGTAAATCTGCCCTTTGCTGTCCTGCAGAGAGTTGGCTGCAGCCATCCAGGCCTGTGGCAGCTCTCGCCTGGATTATTCTTTATTCGTGCCAGGGTAAGAAGCTCAGTCATAGCAGCTTTGATGGGGATGAGAGATGGCAGAAAGTTATAAGGTAGGACAAGCCAAGGAGAGCCTATTATGCCATATTGCAGTTTGCTCTGATTAGTCACAGCCAGCTCTACAACAGGGCTTTGATGCTGCCTGTAAGAGGGTACATGTGGGGGCATTTACCAGCCATCTCCTTAGAACAAACCCCAGGAACAGATGTGAGCACCCTGAGAGCTGTCCTGAGTCTCACTAACATGCAGCCTTCCCAAATACTGAGAGCTGCTCTCCCAAGAAAGGACAGCCTTATATTACACTGATTTGGGAAAGTCTAGATGGATTTTTGCTCTGAAAATAAATTAGTTTTACCTCTTTTTTTTTTTTTTTTCCCAGTTATTTGAACTCTTCCCAGTATGTTTGGAGGTTTTTATCAAGTTATTAGAAAACAAATTTTCTTGTGCCTTCAGCAGTCAAAAAACCCACAAAAAATTATTGCCAAAGACAGGGGGAAAATTGCTCTGTCTTGTTTGTCAGCCTCTACCCCAGACATTGGGTTCTTTTTTCATAAAACTTTCCACCCTATTAAAAGATATTTTCTCTCCAAAGTTTTGATGATAAAATGTCCATGCACTTTGTTCAATGGTAAATTTCACAGTATCTCCTACCATCTGCTTCACTGCAAGAGATTTTTCTCCTATGAAGAATAAATATATAAATACAGAAATGCAGATTTCATATCAGCAAGTTCTTCTCCAGAGATTAGAAACTATTTGCATGAGCAGGAGCTGTTAGCTTGATTATATCTTAATATTGAACCATCCCTAAATTGCTGGTTAAATAAAGTCAGACAAGACACAGATAAACTCTAGGGGTTTTTATTTATATAATGTATATAATTGAGATAACACAGAATCTAAAGGAGCTGTAAGAATGTAAATAAAGAAATCAGATCTATGCAAATAACTGATAAACTTTCATGTATGAATCAAATTTTTTTAAACAAGATATAAATCCCAAAACTTTACTAATCTGACAATATTTTCATCCAAAACTCTTTCAAGCTGACCTGAATTTCAATTTTTCTTTCCTTCCTCCTTACAGACCATTTATGTGCTCTGGTGTCTTACTTATTTACTGGGAAACAACTTGCTGCTGGAATGAGAGGTGGAGATTCATGAGTTCAGTGCCCTTCACTCTCATGGAAACAATGAGGACTGTAATGTGCACGTGAGTCAGTGCACAGAATAGGGCAGGGAAAATGTGGTTTAGTCCCAGAGAGAAGCCTGGCCGACACAAAGATACAGCATTTGCAGGAAGGCAAGTGTTGTCTTACCTGACCCTCTGCTGCATTACCTGACCAAGGTGCAGCTGATCTATACTGAGCAAAAGAGAATAGTTTCAAAACCCATTCTTTTAGATTGCTTGGGGTTATAAAGTCTAGGATGTTTTTGCAGTACTAAAGCTCTACAATGCACAAGCTGCATTGGCAGGAGAGAAAGAAGTGAAGCCTGATCTTTTTACCTATGAAGCTACTCAGAAATCATGAATGCTTGATAGAATATGTGGCACTTATAATGTAAGTGCTGTATCGAACTCTGTTTCTTTGGCCCAAAATAACTTCTCAGTCTGAGGCACTTGCCATATGAATAGCTGCTATGTACAGAATCTCACCTGCTTTTCTACTTTATCCTTTGCTAAAGTGGTGACCTTCAACAGAGCTAAACAAGCCAAATCTCTTGAGATGAGAGTATTCTAACTTGGATATATCTACATATCCCAGGAACAGGAGACTGTGGTTATGGGGAAAGTTAATAAATATATTAGTCCATCTTTCAGGAAGATCTGGGGAATGGTTATTGTGTGAAAGCATGCCTGCCATTTTTGATTTAGCAGTTGATTGCCTGTGTTTGGTAATACAGGTTTACTGCTATAAAAGGCTACACAAGGTTGTTACTTAAAAGCAAAACTTGTGATTTAAGAACTCATTTAGGCAATTATTTGGCTGGACTTGGTCAGGTAATAAGTAGCAGTAGTGATAACCAAAACAGCCCATCCCTAGCACTGCACCTCTGTGATTCTGCTGACTTTCCACTGTGCTGACTGATCTCTCTCCAAGGCCATGGAGCACTGCCTTGTCCTTAAAGAAAGCTCAGCCAACCTTTTTGTAGGGGTGCTACAATCCTTTAGAAATCTGGAGACACACACTAACAAAATCCACTCTGAAGTCTGTTCTGGGTGCTCCAGAAACAGGCTGGTCACACAGGGAGGCAGAGTCCAGAAACACCCTTCCCCTGCCTCCCCCATCACATTTAATGGCTTAAGGGGTAGAGATCTGCATCTATCACTGCTGAAGGAATGGCAGGGGACGTACTGAATGCAGTGTTTATCTTAGTACAATTAACCCTCTGTTCCTAACAAGCACGTAGAAAGCAATAAAATACTCAATGATTCATCCTATCTGCCTCAGCCCCTCCAAACACAACTTCCACAGGCAAAGGAAGAGCTACTTAGTAGTGTATAGGGTAGCTGGAAGAAGTTGTGGGATTTCCCTTAACAAGACCTGCTTCTGAAGAGAAGCAATGGTTGGATCACTAAATACTAAAGTGCAAAATATTTCTCATTCTCTGCAGGTACTCCACAAAAAAAAAAAAAGAAAAAAAAAAGATAGTGTTTTTCAATGGAAGAGACCGGGGAGTAAGAAAAAGAAGATAAGGAATGAAAGAAGTAAAGAAATAAATAAAATTCCCATGCTGAGCTTTTGCAGACAAAGATAAGCATGTGAGGGGTATTTTCTATGGGCTGTGTTAAAAACACTAAATGCAGAGTCTTTTATGGTAATACCAATGTTTGGGAAAAGGACAATGTACTGTTTTAAAAATAACTGGATTTGAGAGGCTTGTGAGCATTGCTGCTTAAGACACAAAGAAACACCGATACATTTTCCTCAGACTTTATCAGTTCTACTGCAGAAGTGATGAACTTGCAAAGGAGCAAAGGGAGATTCTTCATTTCTAGGGGAAAAAAAGCAACTCTAATTTATAGCAGTGTTTCTCAAAAAGGTTGTAGATTTTTTTCAGGTTAAAATCCACATCCTTCCATGAGAATTTTTCAGTGCTTCTGTGGTTTGGTGTGTGACTGTTTATACTTACGTTCATTTTTCTGCTTTTTTTGAGAGATGTAAACCTAATAGTATTCATTTGCATTAACTCTCTTTTCAGGGTATCTTTTTCCTACTTCTACACCATCTACTGGAATCCTATGCAACAACGGTTTTTACTGAGGCCCTAAATGAAAAATCAGAGATTTGGATTCCCCTATCATTTGTTCCTGCTCTAATAATCTTGTATCTTCAGCTTTTTAACTGCTTCTCTGTTCTGTTCTGCACCAGTCAAAATTCCTATAGAACTAATTTCAAAGTACATGAGGGCTGATCCCTGAACTGAGCTCCTGTTGCACCACTGAATCATGCATTGTTTTAATTTATACAAACTGAACTAGCTCTGTTATGGACTGGGGGAGGGAACTGCAAACAAACAATGCATTTCATCCTTCCAAGAAGCCTGAATCCATATTCATTCATATCCTACATTAATGGAGCCTGCTCCATAATGAGGGGCAAATCCCTACAGTGATTTTCTCCAATATGCCCATCATTAGCTCTTTCACATACAAAAAGGAAAAGAGGTGATGCTCATTAGCTCTTCTCCAAGTAAAATGCATGTGGCACAAGCACTTGTGGAGGTGTTACCATCTGCAGCTAAACAAACACAGGTAGCAGGGCTTCCAGGTGATGTCAAGCTCTGGCAGGGCAGTGTTGTAGCAGACTGAGAAACTGAATTTCAAGGTAAAAAAATTGATTCCTAAAAGCCTTACATTTGTCTTACAGGAATGATTACTTTGGAGTTTTTTTCTAAACTTTTTGCCATTCCAGTGGTGTTTCTCTTAATAATGTCTTTTTAAGAAATTTGCTGTGAGATAGTAAAAGTAGCACACATTATCTGGGAAAACAAACAATCAAACAAACATACAAACAAAAAGGGCAGCTCTTTCAGGACATTTAATTCCTGGGGAAGCTAAGAAAGCAAGGAAATAATTTTCTCCTATTAAAGTTAATTATAAAGACTTCCCACAAGCACTCAAAATCCAGTAAATTTAAAGTCTGAGAGGAGAAATGAGTTTTAGAGGGTACAGGAAAATACCTCCCTAAACAAAATCTGCTTTTCAGCCTACATGTTGAAACTTACTTTGATTTGCCCCGAGCTGCTGGGAGAAGAGCAAACCTAATTGGTATTGTTCTGGCTACCAGGGCTTCTGTTCACAGATCAGACCTGCACACAGCAGGAATAATGTGAAGGCTCTGATAGGGGTCATATCTGCTTTGTTGGCACTTTCCAGCTCCTAGGTAAAGCACCACAGACACCACAACTGCTCCTTCATACCTACTTGACTTCCACCCTGCAATGGGTGTTTTTTTCACTGTACTCTTCATGGGCACATAGTCATTGGACTCACACAATGCTGAGACAGGTGATTCCCTTTTTTAGTATGAATGTGTGTTTCCATTAAAAATGAAGGGAACGCGTATAAAATTTCTCAATAAATTTGCGTGTAACAACTTTTCAGGATGTGTTGATAGCTGCACATCAAACACTAGGAATGATGGCAGCACAGAGCTAACACAGTCTGTGGCTCAGCCTGGAGTGCAGTGAGGAGCCCACAACCCAGCACAGACAAAAGGCACCTGAAAGGTTGGGCACAGGTTGCATTAAATAAACAGGTTTGGCTAAGTTCCATGTGCTGCCTCAGAAATGCTCATTGACACAACTCCCCAACGACAGACGCTCTTTAGCTGAGCAATTCTGAGAATTTCGATCCAAAGCTCAGTGGTATCAGGTAGATTCAGATTCATTTAGTTTTGTCTTGATACACAGAAAATCTACTGATATTGAGGAATCTGATCTCAGGTTTGCCTGGTTTTGATATGCTCTGAGCAGCATGGTCTGACCTGACAACTGACCCCGATTTTAGCAAGAGGTTGGATTAGATGAGCTCCTGAGATCATCCTGAAATACCTTGTGTACCTATGCTACTGGTGTTTGAGGGATCAAAATTATTTATTAATTCAAATTAAATTCAGTAGGTAATTCTGCCTGGAAAATGGACAAAAGCATTTTTCAGTTTATGTCAATACTAGATTTTCAAAATTATATATTTGAAAATCTTGAATTGCTTCACTCCTATATTTTCTAAATTACAGTTCTTACTACAAAACATATTCTTTCTATTTGCATGTTTTTCTCAGTGAATTTGAGGAATTTCTTCAAGATGTTGCTTTTCTTTTAAATTGCTCTGAGTAAGGTCTTTGCATTTCACAGTAGCAACCTGAAACCAGTGGCTTTTCTCTCTCAGGCTGTAGAGGGAGAATGTAAAGGAAGCCCTTGTGACATGACAGAAGAGCAAGCTATTATTTTCGTTTAAAATCTTAGGAAGTGCTTTGATGAAACATAGATTTCTCTTCCAAAATTCAAAAAGCAATTCTTAACTATGTATCAACCGAGGATATTTTTTTCTGCCAGTGTGAGGTTAGCAGCAAACAACAAAAAAATGAGTGACAGTTGTACAAAGCCTTATACAACCTCATTTTCCTCTAAATACAAAACCTACTTTCTGTTTTGCTATTCCAAAGCATCTAAATTACTCTTCTGAGACTTCAAATTAATTCCCTTGCCATTGAAAGTTCAGCCTCAAATGGTAAGATTTTAAGAAAATTAGAGGGATTCAAGTGAAAGAATAGACAAAGACTTTATTGCAGATTCCTTGAAGACAAAAAATACAGTTCCCAAATCAACAGAGCTATCCAGCTCTGAGCATGAGCATACTCTTGAATGGCACATATATTAAAAACAGACAAATATTGTCATTGAAGTATCTGCTTGTGTTTTTAATGTTCATAGCAGACTTGCATCTTTTCCTCATAATGGAGGAAAATTTGTAAGTTACACAGATTTTTTTGGTGTCCTCAAGAAGTAAAAGTGTCCTAGGAATTGTTAGTATGACTTACCCCTTATGAATTATCACTAGAACAGAAGAAGACTGTAAGTTACTTGGAAAAAGATGGAAAAAATATTTCAAATAATGTGCTTAATAGGTACCATCAAAGCTAGCTATGGGTTTCTATCTTGTAGAGCTGAATGCTAATCACACAAGCAGAGTATATCTTTAGTAAATTCTCTGAAATCTTTAAAACTATTTATCTTGGTATGATTTAGAAAAGTCCATTTCTTGAAGTAGACATTTCTCCTCTTTTCGCCCGGGGAAGTTTTTCACCTACAGGTAGAAATGTGCTACTTTATTCTGAAAAGAAAAAAAATCTATCTTTTATTTGAAGATTTCTTTGGCAGAAGAGAAACTCAGTTGTAGAGTTGCTCTTAGAATCCTGTGGGAAATAAAAGAACAGAATATGCTGAAAGGTGATTGGGGGGGAAGGGAGGAAAGGAAATGTCTTCAGATATGTGTCATTATATTATTCTGATCTATAGAGGCCTTTCAGAGTGTAATGCAATGCAATTTACTTTAGGTGGCACAGCACCCCCACAAGGCACAATTTTGAACTGAGATGTCAAATTTGGGAAGGGAATCGCAGAGCCTAGCAGGGAACTGCTGCTTGTTTCTGGCACGTGCTTATATAAAAATCCATTGGCTCTGAATAATACTGGCTTTGGAAGCAAGGTAGAGAGAAGTGTGCAGCAAAAAACCTGAAACAGTGCAGTGATTTCTGGTGCTCTTTTCTCACGTCTCCATGTGTAGTCATTAGGAGAAGGCTGCGATTCTTGTAAATAACAGGTGCAATGAATATAAGGATTAATGATGCTACACAGAGTCTTTCTGAATTTTAGCGATGTCTGAATAATGTGACCTGCTCATATTAGGAAGGGAATTAGAAAGTGAATAATCAGAAGGAGCAATGCATACGGTTTAAAATTAATAGCTTTAGCTCTCTTTCCTTGGAGGAAACTAAAACCCAATAGGAAATTCAGAATGATATGCAGTTTGTATCCATAAAACCATGCACATAAAGGCTGGATAAACATCTTTAGCTTGGATCGCCGTGAAGTCTACAATGCCCCAACTGCCTTGGAAAAGAGAGCTGCACGTTTGTTACACATGGCATGGCAATCAATCTTTAAGACCTATTTAACTTTGTACTTCTGAACACGTTGCTACTTTTTGCCTTCTAGGACACGCTGGACAATTCATACAGTAGAAGATACTTTGGATTTGCAGATAAGTAAGCCATTTTCAATTCATGAAACATCTCTGCATTATAGGTCAATAGGAACTCTTTAGTCAGCTTTTTCCATTTTCTGTGTACAGAGGAAATTTCAAAACATGTAACTCAGTCCAAGAAACAAGCTCAGATTAGTTATTTTTTAATTTGGGTCTTCAAAAACAGAATATCTAACAGACTTCTTAACTTCTTATGCCATTCACTGGCTTTAAATCTACATCACCTTTTAGCAACAAGACCAGTTTTGCTGTCAGTCTTGCTACCTGCTACGTCGTACCACCACCTGCAACATGCAACACTTGATGTCAGCCTGTGTATTTAAACTAGAAGCAGCTTCAATTATAGTTTAAGCAAACTCAGGGGGTTTTGATCTAGAGGATTAGAATGCTTACACTGCATCTGTTTTCCTATCTACCATAAAAGAACTGAGGAGTTCTTAGTTTTTACACAGCTCTGATTTGATTCCATTCTAAAAGGAAGACCTGCGTAGGAAGTACAGGGGAGATGTAGGATTTAGAGCTATGTGGCAAAACAGTAAGTAGGTGAGTTCTAGCCCTCATTTCCCAGTATGTATTTTAGGTATCCATTAGAAATTCTCTATTATAGTCTTGGACTGCTCAAATTAATATGCCCGTACTGTAATAATTGTGACACTGCCAATAACTACCTGGAATTGGAGCCTAAGGTGTTGAGAGTACCTAAAGATTTTGACTCCATATGCCCCAAACTTGTCCTTAATATTCATTACAAGCTTCAAAACAGATACCAACCTACCAGTGTCTCTGTTCAGAAAACACTGAATATTGCCTTAGTGAACAATATGTGGTAAGCATTAAGGTGGTTTGTAGTTTCATCTTTTCCATTTGTCTTTTTTGATTAAATATCCTGCTTTTACTCAATGATTTCCACAATACCATGCTCAGCCTCAAAGTCTATGAATGCCTTGCTCTCTGAAAGACTTTAAGTTCTACAACTGTGAAAAGTGATAAAAAGGTTTTCTCTTATCTGCCTCCTCTAGCAGCTCCTTCTCCCCCCCCCCCCCCCCCCACTTTCTATTTAATGTAACTTAACAGACTTACTCAGAACTCCTTCTTTCTAAGTTATGGCATAAATTTAATAGATGCAGAAATCACGTCACTTACACTGCATATGCCCTATACCCTTTCTCTAAAATAATTTTGCCTACTCCCATTGTCAATGGTTTGGAGCAAGGACAAATACACTCTAACTTTACTACGCCAGCCAAGTGAGCTCCCACTCTAGGTTCTCTCCTACGCAGTAAGGCAGCACATGTAGGAAGAGGAAAGTGCAGGGAATGTCTGAGAAGCTGTTTGCCAGAAAGCATCAAACAAAAAATTAAGCCAATATATTGCGCAGATAAGTTTGAAAGAAGTCTGAGATAGAAAATAGAAAATCTAATAGAGAAGGAAATATGGAATGATAGACCAAAGAAAGCAGCAGAAATCAAGAACCTGATGAAGAGATCTGGGAAGTCAGTATTTTAAACCTGAAGTATTTGCTGAATACTTCATATCCTGTATTCTAGATGCAGTCCAGTACTGATAACTTCTATTTCTTTGATTCTTCCAAGTATTTTATTTCTTTGACTTTTACATTCTTTCTGCCAAGCAGGGCTTGTTGTTTTATCCTGTTGTTTCATCTTTCTCTTTCATAAGCCATAACCTCAACCATCAACTCAGAAAACAAAGTTGGTATCTGGTGCAATGAAATATTTCCATGTTAACAGCACAGCAAAGGAGCACCACCCACACTCACCCAGTCTCCTGTAGTCTCCTGTGTACTCTATAGGAGTGACTGCAGCCTGAAGCCTTTGGGTGGGATCAAACAGATCAACCAATTCTGCCTTTCAAAGAAAAGAATTTCAGCTGCAGATGCAGTCTGCAAAGTGCAATCTCAAACTTTTGGCTCTCAAAACCAGCTGCAATGAAAACTTAGCATAAAAAGGAAGAAATCTTGATTATTCTTTCAATGGTAAAATCTAAATATAAGTACTCTAAAAAACCCAGGCTTTTTTAGTGTATATTAAACTCCAACTATGCAGGCTGCCTGCAACAATGCTATTAATATAGCCATTCTTATTAGCACATTTTTACCACAGGAAACAAGATGTTATTGTTTCTAATCTCTTACATATTGAATAATATTTTCAACAAGATAATTCCCAACACATTTTCACTTGTAGCTATTTTATCACATTTCCTACAGATAATGCTTAAAAAATTATCTCACTTATTGTTATTACTGAAGCCTCTGGCTTGGGAGACAAACTCTAATAAAAAGAAAAATTCTGTTTTATATTTTTTTAGTCCTAGCAGGGATAAAACCTTCCTGTGTTTAGCCTCTATTATCAAAGGTTTCTGTGGAAAGTGACCAAAAATCCATAAATTAATCCAGCTTCTAAAAAAATCCCCAAACCTCCAAGTGTCAATCACCCCATGACAATCAAACAGGACAAAACACCTTCAGCAATGCTTCTAAAGAAGTTGTAATTATTCTATTTTGTGTGACTAGACTAGATTAGATTTTATGTGAAAGATTAGAAGGTTCATGCTGTATTTTAGGTGGAAAAAGAAGAAATAAATTGAATAATCACTTATTAATGACAGGCTTTCATACTGAGACATGAAACCTGATGTTTTTACACTATGGTGCATCTGAAACTGTGGTGTGATAAGGGAAAATGGGAACTAATGCAAACTGTTTTATAGTACTGACCAAAAACAAAATTTAATCCTGTTTTCTAGCTGAAAAAGCTTTTCTTTTTCTCTTTGCACAAGAATAACTGGTTAAGCAAAGAGTTCTAGGAGAGAGCAAACAACTGTAATGCAAATGCTTTCCTGGGAAAATTGTTATTTTTAGTCTTCTGTAGAGTAGCTGGAGAGTTAAAACTGAGTACCTGTTATTCTTTTATTAAAATTCTTTTATTTGAGAAGCACCCATTTTCCAAAAGACCAAGAATACAGGTTAGGAACCAAGGCTTCATGTTTTGACAGACACACTGTTGTAAATTTAATCAGTCTGGATAAGTCCTTAATGGTGGTTAATTTGACATAGACCAATCAGAGTAAAGTTTTCAGGGAGCTTGGACTTTTATTAACATATGTATTTCCCTAACAATAGCTACTGAAGAATATCCAAATAATTTTATTGGATATATATACACAGAATCTATATAGATTCATATACTGAAAAAAAAAAAATCCCCCCCAAACCCTAACAGTCAAAATTCTATTATTTTATGTGATAAAGTTTGAGTATTTTACTACCTTTTTTTTCCATGGTTTCTTTGTAGTTTTCATCAAAATCACTAGGAAACTTGTCTTCATGTCTGTAGAAACCGAAGATGTATAGTGATTGAGAGGGCTGAATGGGTTGCACAGCATGTGCCTCAGGATCTGAGAGCTGGAAATGTTTCTCTCTTGAAGGACCAAGAAGGATATTAGTCTGATCATTGTTTACTTAACTTAGACTTAAACAGACTTAAAAGAGAGATCTCACTTGTGGTTCCTTCTTTGTCTTCCTAATGTACTACATAATTTTTATCTAAACACTGACCCTCACTTTTCTTCTCAGATAATTCTTGATCAGTTCTGATGTACAATTTTGTCAATCACAGGGGCACAAACAGCCTCTCAATGACCTTTTTTCATTAAACAGAATCTCTGAATGACTTATTAATAACTCATTTTCATGTTGGGAAGCTGTCAAAGTTAAAATCAAAGCAAGTGAATACATCAGCAATAGTTAATTCCTACATACCCAAGCAGTGCTGATTACTTGACAGACTTGTTTCACATACAGAACATTGTTGGGTCTACTCTGCTCCTACTCGCGTGACAAAAAAAACTGTTCATTACTTTACTAGGAATCATTCTTAGTTGGTATTTGTCTTACTGGAGTGCTTAATTAAGACAGACCTCAGAGATAAGTCAGAAAGATGCTGTGTCCACAGGCTGCCCATGCCTGCTGCCCTGCAGCAGGACTGCACTTGGTAGCTTTTCCTGCTGGCCTCCCCAGCACTCTTGCAGGACATGGGGCAGGGAGAATGGGGAAACAGAGTCTATGCCATTGTTTTTTTCAGTGAGTATCTTGAATTTTTCATTCCATACAGCTTCACCATCAACAAACTGTTGGCTCATACAGCTGCTTGACCACCGGTACATAATTCTTTTCAATTACAGAGTCAGATTTTCATCTCTTTCAGTGACATCTTCTCTTTGGCCTTTCATCCTCCTATCAACTGCATCATCCAGAGTTCTTTCTGTCTTGTCTATAAAACTCTTATTATTATTTGGTAATAGAGTTGTATTCCCTAGTGCTTTAGCCCAGAGGCTGAGATTTATTTATTCTTTGTCCAATCAATAACAAATTGTTAAGAAACTACCTGGTGAGCAATATTGTTTCATTTCCTCTCCTCAAGTAACCAGAGTCCTGCTATTCTTCCTTAGGCTGTTGTAAAGCACATAATCAGTTTCCAATGGGCTAAAAGCTTCGACTACCTTCATTTTCTTCTCTCTTATGAGTGACATAACTAAAGGCTTTGTTTTCTGTTCATATTAATTCTGGTACAACAATTTGTGTTTATACCACTTGGAAGCTGTTTTACATGAAACTGCCACACTACTTCATTAAGACAAATTTCTTCAGGGAGTAGGATGCCTATCATCATAATGTCATATAAGAACAATTGGTCTCTTGTGATTCTGACTGATAATGCTTGTCTCCTTCCAGCCGTTTCAGAGACATTTTTCTTTTGTTCAAAGATGCTCTTCTCAGAAGTTGGTTAACTGTCTTCTGTTATCCTGTTATCCTTCCATATTCATCAGCTACTTTTCGGCAACACCTGACATCCCTATAAATCCTGCATGGCAGAATCTGTGTCCGCACTCCAATCTTTCTTTGGTATAGTTTCCAACTCAGACATCTGCTGCAATGTACTCAGCAGATGAATTTTAACAAGGCACTGATAGGGTAAATAAAGAAGAAAAATAGTGCCACTTAAGCTTTATTTTTAACACAGATGTGGCATTTTAATATTTAATGAAAACTGGACATAGACATCACTTCTTGTTCCATCAAAAAGCAGGAATATCTGAAGATGCCTGAAATGCAGAATTACTGCACCATAACAGAATCACAGAATAATTTGTATTGGAAAGCATGTCTGAAGGTCATGCAGTGCAACTCTGTTCTTAGCTGGGCAGCTTAGATCCTGCAGACTGAAGCAGGAGATGACAGGAGGAACCCTGACCTCACTGTAACAGTAGGAAAGCTCTGGGGTACTTCTGCTCAGCAGAGCCAAAACAAAACAACCTTGTCACTGGACTTCAATATTGGTGGTGAGGTGTAGATGTTGACTCTAGAGTGAGAAAATAACCTGTGATTCCTAGTGGTGACTTTTTGTATGTCACCAACCCTAGCTTTTGTTTTGCAGATCAGGGGATGCCAAGCTGTCCCCACTCTCAGGCAGCCAGCAAGGAAAAGCCCCTGCAGCTGGTGGAAAGGCTCAACACCTCTGCAAGAGGATCGCTGTCTTTCACTTGCTGAAATCTAAAGTTTTCCTTCCACAATTAAAACATTCCTTTCACCAGCTTCCAGACTCAGCATTTTTTCTTATTCCAAGAAATTCAGAAAGCACTCATAAAATAAATATACTAGTCTTGTTTTCCATCTCTTTTGAAAAATGTTACATGTACAAAAGGAAAGCTGATGCATCAAGTGAATCACACCTCTTCAAAATGCAAATCTATAATCACAACCAACATCAAAACATTGGAGTTCTGCCAAATCTTTTGTAAAGGTGTGAATTGTTAATCTAATCTAGTACAGGACTAGATGTTTTGACAATAATATTAACAAAAGCAGAAGATGTATAAAGTGGGGAGACAGATGAGTTCTGCCAAAATCTACTTTAGCAACCTTCCTTTAATATTGTGATGGTTTTGCATAAAATGACATTTGATTTGGTTAACCAATACATTATTGAAGTGGAGCCTTTCAGGCAGTAAAGACTACAGAACCAAAGTTCTTCCTGTTGAATGAGAAAATCTAGTTGACTTTTCATTACAACCCAAGACAGCACAACCTTGCTCTCCACTTTCAGTACATATAATTTTCTTTGAAAGGCTGTGAAATGACAAAGAAATCTAAGCTGAAAAGAACAGGACCATTGAAGTAAAACAGGTTTAGTCCAGTTAAAGGGTTCATAAGAGAACTTCAGGATTTGACACGTGTACTGCACACGCTTCTGAATGCCTGAAAGTAATGGAAGAACATTCTAGGTCATGATATGTACGTCACAGCTCTCAAAATTAAAATACATTTAGAATAATAAAAAATCCTTTATAAGAGTCTAAATTTACTAGTAACAAAAATAAAAATAAAATGTCTTCTAGGCTCTTAGTGTTTCATTTGTTTCAATTATTTCTCCAGCCGGAGCCGGCACCGGCGCGCTCTGCACGGCCGCACGCCCTGTCCTGGGGGGGCCCTCCTGTGGCCACAGTTCGGAACTGCAGCCTCGCACCGCCGGGCCACAAACACCGCGCCCCTCCCGAGGACCCACACGGGACAGAAAACGCGGGGTCATGGGAACTGATAGTTGAAAGGCACATGGAAAATAAAAGGCGAAAGCATAGCTATGTCCAGGATATAAATCTACAAATGGCATGTCAAAGACTGTGTTTCGAACTAGTAAAAAATAAAAGCTACTGGGACAAAAATCAGCTATGCCAGCAAAAAAAACCCAAAAATACAAAAAAAAACCCCAAACAAAACAAACAAAACCAACTACAACAAAAAGCATAACTAAAAGACTACTGTTGCAGGGTAATTTTTTCTTTTGCTTGTTTTTTTTCACACAATTCATCTGTTGCCACAGCATAAAATCGCAGCATTGTTTTCCATAAAAATTCAGTGGGAAAATACAAATAATTTAAGTTTAAATAATTAGAAGTTTAGCTTCTAATAGGAAGTTAAATATCCCAGTCTGTCAGGAGAATGACATTTTATATATTCGTTCCATAGCAGTTCCCATCAGGGTCAATACAAATAACGTTAAGGCCGTATACTGGCATGTATAGGCTTTGAAATGCAGATTTATTGCTCCTCAACGTCACTGGGAATTCTGCTATGGATTGGAAAGAGTCATGTGATGTTTTCAGATTAATCTCAGCTAAAAGTGCAGTATATTCAAGGGAGGCAGTCATCATTCTTCATAAATCTCTGTATCAACTTCAGACTGAAGCCTCCTGTTCCTGCACACAGCAAAACAAAGGCCTGATAGTCACCAAATGGATTTATGATGGGTGCTGGGAAAACACGCCCGTGTTCTGTGTTACACACTCAGATGAGTATTCTAGAAATGTCAATCTATTGTACTAAAAACTTTCTAGTTTAGAGTGACTAGAAATGTAGAGTCTCTAAGCTCATGAGTTTCATCTTTGACATTGATGCTGATTGCGCAGACTCAGCATAAGGAAAATAGTTTAATATATTACCAATCAAAATTAGAACAGGAAAATGAGAAGTAAAAAATCCTAAAAACACCTTCCCCCCACCCTTCTTTCCTTCATGGGCTTTAACTTTATTCCTGATTGTCTACCCCCTGCCCACCAGAGATGCCAAGGAACAAGGAACGGGGGTTACGGTCAGTTCATCACTTCATGTTTCTGGTGCTGCTCTCCCAGCATTAGAACTTCCCCTGCTCCAGCAGGGGTTCCCCCCTATGGGAGACAGGACTCCAAGAACTTCTCCAACGTGAGTCCCTTCCACAGGGTGCAGTCCTCCAGGCACTGGCTGCCCCAGAGTGGATCCCCTGTGGGGTTACAAGTCCTGCTGGCCAACATGCTCCAGCATGGGTTTCTCTCTCCGTGGGGCCAGATCCATGAGCCTGTTTCAGCACAGTCTTCCCGTGGGGTCACAGCCTCCTTTGGGCATCCCCCTGCTCTGATGTGGGCTCCTCCCCAGGCTGCAGCTACATCTCTGCTCCCCATGGATCCCCATGTGCTGCAGGGGCACAGCTGCCTCTCCATGGGCAGCACCAGGGGCTGCAGGGGAATCTCTGCTCTGGCACCTGGAGCACCTCCTGCCCCTCCTTCTGCACTGACCTGGGTGTCTGCAGGGTTGTTCCTCTCACATATTCTTACTCTCTTCTCTGGCAACAACTACTTCCACACAGTATTTTTTTTTTCCTTCTTAAATATGTAATCACAGAAGCATTATTATCATTCCTGATGGGGTTGGCCTTGGCAGCAGTGGCAGGTCCATCCTAGAGCCAGCTGTCATTGGCTCTGTCAGACATGGGGGAAGCTTCTGGCAGCTTCTCACCTGCCACGCCTGTGATTCCCTCCCCACACCCTCTACCAAAACCTGGTCACGCAAACTCAGTTCACTGATGAGCTCTGCCCTTTAACATGTGCACAGGGGCTGTTGAAAACTCAGTGAAGATCGTTGTGGAATCCATCAAAGTGTGGCTAACCATAGTGCAGCTGTCTCTATCTGCATTGCTATCCAAGGTTCTACTTACAGCCACTACAATGCAGGGCTGCACTTGCCTACCTCTCAACATAGCTAAGAGAATCAGGGCAATTCTGATGCCAGAAACTTTTGGATACAATTCTTAATACTATGAAGGAAAGCCATCCCAGGTAGATCAACCCCTAAAGCACCAATCTTTCCATTTTCTAATCACAGCATCAATGCCTATACTCATGATGATCACAGAATATTAAGTTTATAGTTCTCAGAGATAAAAGCTCTTATTCAAAGGTTGTATGTTCATACTAGAACTCCCTAAACTAAACTGAGTGCTGCTGTGTGACCCAGCATACACACTGCATACTGGGTCTCTCCACAGGGGTGGTTACGGATGTATCCAACCACAAGAAAACAACAGAGCGTTTCTCCTGTGTTGCATTCTAACCAACTGTATCCCAAGTTTTCTGAGGGCTTTTTTTTCTGTTTAAATTCATTCCTTTTCAAGACACACATAATTCAGGGAATCTTTTCACTTTCATCTCATGTTATTTGGTTAGTGATTAAAAAAAATAGCTGAATAAACTGGCATACAGTTTTCCATATGAATGTGTTTTTTGTTAAAAAGGACTGTTTACAATACCAGTATGCTTCTGCAGAGCAAATAACACACAGGTTTAATATAATGATAAATGCGTTTGTGGGGTTACGAGAGAAGAGGACGGAAACTCATGAGTGGGAGATGAAACTGAAAAAATAAGCAGCAAAATGCTACATGGTACAATTTCAAATTCACTGACATGGCAAAAAGAAAAAAAGGAAATCTGCTGTTGAGAGTTGCGGACCAAAAACAGGATATACAGTCATTGTTCTGGAAGAATGCAGAAATTACTATTAATTTTAAATGAGACCTGTTATTCCAACAAATAACATAACATGGGGCAAGTAAGAGATTACTCACCAAGATAATTATTTCACAAGTGAGTTGAATGATGATGTTGTTTTTTGAATAAGCAAACTGAGCTAGAGCTTGATAGTTTAATATGTAGTATTTCAAAAACACATATTTTTAAAAAATTATATCTGTTTAAGCTAAAAAATTTAATAATCTCCTGAAGTTCATATTCCAGTGTTTACTTCTTTGACTCTTCTCTGTGAAAGTGAGAGGCTTCCGTACTGCAGGCACAAAGTAGTCTTAAATCCCCCAGCCTTCTTTCCATATTCAGGTCAGGAAGACACAGTATACTGTAGAAACTGAAAACCACTCATGGAAACATATATCTACACTAAAGTAGAATCTGTGGCAAAAATGAACCTTGGATGGCTCCATAGTCCCTTGCTATTACACAGAAAACTACATATTCAGAGAGGGAGGTGAACTAAAGACTTCTAAAAGAAACAGAGAAACAGTAAAATTTCAGTGAAGGTCAGCTTAAATAACTGACAGAATATCAATAGACTAGTTAGGTTGTTCTCAATAATATATTTTTACAAGGTTAAAGATTACCCACCATCCTAACACATGTAAGGAAGGATTTTTGTTATAATTATTTTGCAATATTCAGGGTTGTCTTTTTGCAATTGCTATGCTTTTCCTTCCTCTCCATGTGAACACTACCTCACGGAGTATTTTATTAGTACTCACAGATGTGAGTGAACTGTAGTTCACATTAACTATTCAAAGAACTGAGTGAACAGGCATAGCATAATCTGATTTCCTGTCCACACACAATAACAATTTAAATAATCCCTGGTTTAGTTCAGCTTGTCTTCATGAGTTCTGGGAATACCCACTGCTCTACACCTGACTGGGATATCTGTCACTTCTGTGTATCACTTCAGTCAAAGATAAGCTAATAGAACTTCAATACTTTGGTCATACTTAACCTTCAGTTATTATTGATTATTCATAAAGCAATGTCTACGAAGGCTTTCATCTTTGTATCTCTATTAACTATAACTTCTTGCAAGTGCTGATCTGGTTATTATAACATCACCATTTCAGTGAGGTTATTGAAATGCCTTTATTGACAATATCATGCAAACTAACAAGAAAAGAGCATCTGACCATCTTTAAAAGAGTGTAATAGTCTTCTCCCCCCTGAAACTTCTGGCTACAGCTCTAAACTGACAGGACAACAGCCTGAATTTTTTTGTCTAATTGAAACAACTCAAAATCCTATGTATCCCACATGAATGCAAAGTCCCTTTGTCTCAGTATCACAGTGTCAGAAATAAGATACATATATTGCAACTACCAGACTTAAATGGAAATATGGAGGTCTAAATATCACCTGTATGACATGCTGCAAATAATAATGGAGGGGACAAAGAGTCAGCCAGGAGAGTCTCCCATGTGAAGGGATGACAAGGAAAACCAGCAAATAGAAATCTGAAAAGTTAAGGTAAAATCTCTCTGAATCTTGTCAAGACTGAAACCCAAAATAAGTGTGTACGTAAGGAGAACTGTATAAAATTCCATTAAGAGACTTTGATAGTTAATTGGATTATCATATTTTTAAAAGAACATTTCATGAGAAACTCTTATCTGTAGTCCCTGATCATCCCTTTAGGAATGATCTCACCAGTGAGGAAAATACTCAGTAGGTCCTGTCACTCTTACCTCAGTGTCTACAGGAAGAGACTTCCACAGATCAGGATGTTGGGGAAGGCTCTGGCAGTTGCTGCTGTTCTGAAACATTGGCATTTGGCTACATTTTAAATTCTTAACTCCTTCAATGTATGGAATCCAGGCTGGCATTTCCTGGTGAAGGTCCATGAACAACTGGAACATCTAAGATACAAATCCTCAGAAAAAAAGTATTAGTTAAACTGGTACCAATGATCAAGGATTAAGGACTCTGATATGATCAAGGAGTGTCATTATTTTGCCTTTTAATTATTTGGATGATGAAAACAGGTATTTCAAATCCCAAGTGCCACAAATCCAGTCAGCAGATCAGCCTGCAAGCACCAAGCTGAGTAGATCTGAGTAAGAAATAGAAGCACCGGGTTTCTATTCTATTCTCAGGACCAGATCCAAGACTTGGAACAGGTCAGTAGAGATTATAGGGAAATATGACAGTATTCAAGGAGGTGAAGAAGTGGGGAATTTTAGTTGAATTATAGAAGTCACTGCACACATCCAGGTCGGAACTAGATGGTCTTTCAGGTCCCTTTCAACCCTAAACCTTCTGTGATTCTATGATTATATAATAGTGAAGTCTATTATTTCAATTAAACAACATTTTATCTTTAATACTAAAAGACTGTAATGGAATTACTGAGATATATTTTTATAGTGTCACCACATTTGAAATAACGACACATTGGAAAATATCCAGTTTATCTAAGATCTAGCTACCTCATTTGTGAACACATTGCAGAAGGTATGAGCACTTCAGTTTGAAGACAGTTCAAAGTAAAAATCAAAGTAAAATAGGAAAAACAATAAGTAATTCGAAAAGCAAGAGGAGTGGTTAGGAGTAAATGAGTGGATAAACTAGGAAATGTGCTCTGCAGATATGTACATGCACTTCTTAAGTAGAAGGATTAGAACAACCACCAGTCAGGTCAAAATAAAGAATGTTAAATTTAAGCAATAGCAAGGAAAATTTAAGTTAAGCATTAGGAAAGATTATACAGTATCTTTGGGAGAGTAGTGAAACCATCACAGGAAGACAGAGCTAAATTAGAGAACTTTATATTCTGTCTGCTTAGAGATAATCTGCCTTCACGACAGCAATGTATTTGATTAAAAAGAGAATAATTATGACAAAAAAAATAATAAAAAATAAAACTTAATCTAACTTTCAGAGCTGGGCATCATCACTCCTGGCAGGCTATTGAAATGCTAAGTTGAACCATTTATATAGTTTACAGGGGTTTTTTTGAAAGTATTTCTAACATGAACAAGTCACAAGAGTGATCTACTGTATCTAAATTTATGGAGAGTCTGTAAGATCTAATCTCTGTCTGGTGGAGCTTTATCCATACAAAAAGCTTGCCACTGCTCTTCTGCTTTTTCTTTCTTCATTTCCTCTTTGACCCCCTGCCATCCCCAGCAGGTCAATCCTGTCTGTCTACTGAATGCATTGGTGTAGAATTTCACATGACTCATGTAAGGAGAGCATCACACACATATTCAGAGAAATCACAGCCATAGCAATATATTGTGATTTTTGAGCGTAAAGATGTAACAGGGGTTTTTTCTTTCTCACATTCTTTGTAGTTATGTTAGAAAATATAAACATGCTAATGTTTGAGGAGGTCTAATGTAAGGCTGAACAAGCAGCTTTCGTGCCAGTGTACTTTAAAATTGTAGTTTTATATATATGTGCTTCATCATATTGGAGCTCTTTATTTACCATCAGGTTCTACAGTGAACTGTACGTGCAATATCACGTTGAAATGTCTGTGAGGGTTTAAATGCAGCTGAAGGGTGTAGTCAATGATCTTGGAGATCTTTCCCAACATTATGGAATCTACAGCCCTAAAATAATAGTATGTGTTACACGGAGAATTTGTGTGTTGAACAAAGGAACCACTATAGGGGAAGGCAGAGGAATCATCTGGTGCAAGACCCTTTGGGAGGTGTTCAGGACTTCAGCAGAACCACCACTGCAGTAGCGGGACCGTTCCTAATGCAGTCACCATTCACAAAATCACAGAATGTCCTGAGTTGGAAGGGACTCACAGAGATCATCAAAGTCCAGCTCCTGGCCCTGCATAGGACAGCCTCAAGAATCCCACCCTGTTCCTGAGCATTGTACAAACACTTCTTGAACTCTGCCGGCCTTGGGGCTGTGACCACTGCCCTGGACAGCCAGTTCAGGGCTCCACCACCCTCTGGGTGAAGAACCTTTCCCTGATATCCAATCTAAACCTCCCCTGATTCTCAGGCCATTCCCGCGGATCCTGTCACTGGTCACCAGCAAGTGCAGTGTCTGCCTTTCGTGAGGAAGCTGCAGACGGTCATCAGGTCTCCCCGCCGTCTCCTCCAGGCTGAACAGACCAAATGCCCTCAGCTGCTCTTCACACGCCTTCCCCTCAAGGGCCTTCGCCATCCTCGTGGCTTCCTTTGGACAGTTTTCGCTCTTTCTTATCCTGTGGTGCCCACAACTGCCCACAGAGGACTCAAGGTGTGTGCTTAATTCACATTTATAGTTAACTCCTGGCCATGGCCAGACAGACCTTCTCCCCGCCAAGGCAACCCCTCAAGGCCGAGCCCAGGCCCCACAACTCAGGCCGCCAGGTCCCCCTCCATCCCAGCAGCCCACGCGCAGCTCGGCCCGTCATTCCCTTCGCCTCGCTCCGAGCCCCGCACCACCATCGCTCCGCAGGGCCGTTACTCAGGGCCGTTTGGGGCCCCAGCACGGCCCGCACCGCC